>JARJRV010000087.1:0-69897 GCA_030783925.1 Aschersonia sp. MBC 735 | reverse complement strand
GGGTAAAGGGAGGGGGGGAGAGGGCGGGTTGGACGAAACTATTATCATGACTGGATGAGCGGACACGGCTCTCGAGACAGGGACTATCTTGCGGTATCTTTCATGCTTGCTACGATACAGTGTCGTTTCGCCCTGTATTTTACGTTGGTGTGGGTGAGTCACCACACGCGAATAGATGCCGCTGACGCGCATATGGGCGGCAGTGGGAAAAGAAACAAAGGAAACAAATTCTGGACCTGCAAAGACTCGACGTGCATTACCGATCAGTACGGAACGTATTGGACGGGCTGGTTCTATTACTCCATATGTGAGACGGCCAAGGGTCCCAATAGTCGGGGTCTCAAAACTACAAGAGCGGGCGAGGAGACTACACATCTAAACGAGACTTCAGCAGAGATACTTGTAGAAGCGCTTCCAGGCCGGCCAGGCCAAGCGCTCTTCCTCCTCCTGCGCAATCAGAATGGGCAGGTTAAAGTCCCTCCGACCCGTGTCGACATCCATGTCCGCGATGGTGACGAAGCGCGTGCGGTAAAAGGCCTTGTGGGCGGCGTAGAAGGCGATGATGATGGGCGCGCCCATGAACTTGAGGAAGAAGTTCTCGGCGACGTCTCGGGCCGACATGTCCTCCCAACCGATGGGGAAGGCGCCGACCCAGAACTGGGCGATGAGGACGAGCACGTTGAGGATCAGGCCGACGTAGGACCCCCGGACGCCGACTTGGCTCGTGTAGGCCATGTCGTGGGGGTTGCGGCCCGAGGCGGCCCAGGCGCTGCGGAAGCGGATGTGGCACAGACAGATGGACGCCCAGGTGAAGACGGTGGAGAGGCCCGATATGGCGAGCAGCCAGTCGAGCACGGTGCTTTGGGCGCTGGCATCGGCGAGGAAGGAGATGAGGCCGACAAGGGCGGCGACGAAGATGGCGACGAGGGGCCGGCCGCGCCGGTCGACGTAGCCGAGCACCTTGGGCGCCTGGCTGAGGTTGGCGAGGGCGGCGAGCGTGCGTGATGATCCGAAGACGGCCGAGTTGCCGACGGAGAGCACGGCGATGAGAATGACGGCGTTCATGACCGACGGGAGCACCTCGATGCCGGCCTCCTCGATGGCGATGACAAAAGGTGAGGCTTTGGCGTCTGACTTGGCGTCCATGTCGATGAGCCGCGCGTCGTTGTAGGGGACCAGCAGTCCTACCAGGGTCAGGGCGACGACGTAGAAGAGGGTGATGCGCCAAAAGACCTGCTTGATGGCCGTGGGGAGTGACTTGCGGGGGTTGGCCGTCTCGGCCGCCGCGAGCCCTACGAGCTCGGTTCCCGTGAAGGCGAAGGCGGCCGTGACGAAGACGCTGCAGAGGCCCTTGAAACCGTTGTTGAAGGCGCCTGGATTCTGCCAGTATTCGCCGCCAATATAGCCGCGGTCTGGCGTCCCGCCACAGTTGAGTACAATGCCGAGCAGGCTGGACGCATCAGGAGTCAGTTTGAGGGTCAGGGCTTTTGTGTCTCGTCACGCCTGTGTGGACGGAGGATCAGAGAAGCAGCAGGCGTCGATGATCAACATACATGAAGCCTATGACGGCAATGACCTTGATGATGGAAAAGGTGAACTCGGCTTCACCGTAGCCCTTGACGCCGAAGAGGTTGATGAAGACGATGATGAGGAGGAAAATGGTCACCCATACAGCCTTGGGCACCTGGTCACCCCAGTAGCCGATTGTGAGCGAGGCGGCAATGAGCTCGAGGGGCAAGACAGTGAGCCACTGCATGGCGTAACTGTAAACGCAGCGGGAAGACAAAGTCAACACTTGCTTTCGAATTCTGTCTGCAAGAGGTGGGAGGGAATGGAATGGAATGGAATGGAACAGACGGCAACGTACTTCCAGCCCATGGCAAAACCCCATGAGGGATCAAGAAAGCGCGTGGCCCATGATGAGAAAGAGCCGGCAATGGGAAAGAGCACGGCTAATTCGCCCAGCGCCTGACATGTACAATACAGCATGATGCCAACGATGCTGAAGGCTATGAGCAGTGACGCAGGGCCGCCAGAGTGCAAAGCCTTTCCTGAAGCAACAAAGAGCCCGGTTCCTGGTGTCGCAAGTTAGAATACATGTGCTTCTCGAGACGCACAGAAGGGAAAGGGCACATAGTTGGAGCGGGTATCGGCAGTGGCCGAGGCAGAGGCAGAAATGCAAGAATGAGTGAGACGCTGGCTCGAAGGCGCGCGCAAGCAAGCTCAGCAGGTCTACGCACCTATCGATCCTCCAATGGCAATCATCTGCAAATGTCTGCCCTTGAGCTTCCGCGCCAGACCAGTGTTGGCGGACTCGAGAGCAGCAAGACGCAGGTCATAGTAATGAGGACCATAGCGGCGTTGATTCGTGTGGCTGTTCAGCTGGCTGAGGTGGTGGCTGGGGAAGAAGGACAGGTTGTCATCCCTCTTGAAGCTCTCGATGAAGCGGTGCAGGCGAGGCGACGTAGGCTGGTCGTGATATTCCGGCTCGCGCATGCTGTAGGAGCTCTCCCGCGTGAAAGGTTCCTCCTTGACGCAATGTTTGAGCTTGAAGTCGCTCGGCGGCGGTGTCATGGTTGTTGTGAGACGGCCCGTGTTCCGGGGGTGCCGCGGCAGAGCAGCAGCGGTGATGATACGAGACGCAAGGGTAGTCCAATCTCGCGCGGGCAGGTATCACTACTGATTGGATTGATATGCCGCAGCAGATGAAGATGATGGCCCGAGATGTCACAAATTCCCCAAATGTCTGGTGAACAAGAGCCAGGATGATGGCAACAAGTGGTGTGTGGCGAACAACCCAGGGCGTTTGTTCAAATGAGGTCGGATCATATGTCGAGCGGCATCTCCCAGAGCC
Organism: Aschersonia sp. MBC 735; assembly: GCA_030783925.1. Classification (NCBI taxonomy): domain Eukaryota; kingdom Fungi; phylum Ascomycota; class Sordariomycetes; order Hypocreales; family Clavicipitaceae; genus Aschersonia; species Aschersonia sp. MBC 735. The sequence goes on along the minus strand of JARJRV010000087.1, from coordinate 67,043 downwards.
CCAAGCCGACTCGCATCATGGACTTACCCCAACAGCTGTAGTGACGTCGTCGCTGGATCACAGTGGAAGAGTAGGTGAATGTTGCTCCCCCCTCTCACCTGTGTCTCGCTGACAGGCAGCCCAGCACGGGGACGTGGTTGAGACTCGGCAAGACGTCGATCTCAAACGCATGAGACAAGAGAGCCAGCCGATGGGCAGGCATGGATGAGGCGCGGTCATGCCAACGGCAATCGGGTGGCTCCCGCCAGCGGCGGCGCCCCCAACGACAGCGTTGGGAAGACGGGCTGGTTGGGCGACAACAGGCAGATTGGGTCTGGGTCCAGGTGCGGTCCAGACTTGCCTGACGTGGCCGACTAGACCCCCGCCCACGCCTCAAGCTCTTATTGTCGAACAGACAGCGCGAGACCATCGAGTATTTCGACTGACGCTGTATTACTCATCAGTTGCTCTAGCCAGGTATTATTACTGTACATTAATCGCCGCCGCCGCCGCCGCCGTCCCCGCCGCCAAAAGCGTCACAGGCATGTGGCGTGGCGTGGTGTGGCGTGGCGTCTCGCGGTGATGCCGCTTTCCGTTGACACCCGCCAAGTCGTTCTTTAGATGAAAGTGCTCCGTGCACGTGCGAAGGAATACAGGCGGCAAGGCTACTTAAACTTACTCAAGCCGAGAGATGAAATGGGGTAAAAAGGCACTTGCCTCCGGTGCGAAAAAAGGTCAGACACCACCGACCACCATTTGCGTTTCTGGCCCAGTGGCACGTCTGCCCTTCACATCTTCAATGAATGCGTTCATGTTTTCCACACCATGAGTGCGAGGCGCCACACATGCGTAAATACCCAATTTCAAGGCGCCTCTTCTCGTCAAGAATCTTGTACAGTCACAGTTCTGCCACCTCCTTCAATGTGCCCGTGCGTGCCCCTGGGCTTTCTCTTCCAGCCCGTCGAGAATAATTTGCCCAAGTCGAACCGTGGAAACGGGTGCGCCTCGGTATTGAAGACCACCTTGTCCAGAGGCAACAAATCATTTGGGGAAAACAAGAGATAGAAGTATTTGAGAGTCTCGGCCTGGAAATAAATTGCGTTAGCCGCGCCTCCCTCCCCTGACACCTCGGCATCAGTACATGCTTGAGAAGGACTCACCAGCCAGAAGCTTTCCATGTTGTCTAGCAGCACCGGGGGAACGACATTGGCGTTGCTTAGACTCGTGAATCCGCCCTGGCCTTCCACGGCGGTGTGATTGATGAAGGACGTGAACATCTCCCAGCCCCATTCTCGATACTTGACATCTCCGGTGATCCTCCACATGTAAAAAAGGCTCTCCACCGTCTCAGGTCGTTGTAGGTTGTGCACATCATTGGACTGGACGCGGAAATCCCGACGCCAACTGGCCTGAGGATCGGCATCGAATTCGTCGGGGGGATTAGGGTGAGCAGCGCCTTCCGCGAGCGGCGGATCGGCAATGTTGAAGTACGTGATTTCCGCCGCCAGTCCGGTTGCCATCCATTTGTACGTGCCCCAACATGTGAGCATCAGCTCTCGTGCCAACTTCATCTCACGCGCCTTCTTCTCAGTCCAGGACGGTAATTTACGTGCTTCCGATTCCGTGAGGCCCCCTGTCGCTGCCAGAGCAATGGTTCCCGGCATGAAGCATACCAGGTGGTCCATTTTGGGATCAAGCGTGCCTTCCAGTCCGCCGGGTCGTTCTCCGATGATGGTATAGCCTGAAGGCTGTGTGTAGGTGATGAGATGTTTACGCACACCTTCGAGCGCCTCGTCCCACATCTGCTCGTAGACGGGCTCCTGCTTGTTTGTCTGAAGATACTGCTTGATCAGATACTCATAGTATGAATCACCTCGGCTACCTAATCGAATATTTGAGCCGCGAAATTCTCCAGACGTGGCAGAAACGAAGATGGGAACCAGACCATCGGGCGCGTTGTTCTTGTCAACCACCTGCATTACCTTTTCTACCTTTTCCCAGAATTGAGTTTCCCCTGTGAGTTTGGCGAGGTATTTGAACTCGAGTTGCAACGTGGTAGCTTCGGCCGTGGAAGATGCTCCACCGTCCGCGTGAGAGGGAAGCCCTTCCATCTTGCCCAGGTTGACACTGGCGTAGGGAACGCCAGACGGTGATTCGAACGCTGACAGCAACCGATCTGCCAAGTCTTTGGCCTTTTCCAAGTAAAGATCCTCACCAGATTTCCCCGGATCGTCATCCGTCAGAGGGGCCAGCTCCGGATACTCGTTGGAAAGGTAATGCGCGGAAAGCAGGCCACCGAGCATACGAATCGTTGTCTCGAACGTATTCACATCTTGATCTTGATCCCACGTCAAGGACTTGGTCAACCACTCTCGTGCATGTTGAACTCGAGACGTCAAATTCATGAGCATCATGGTATCTAGAGAGTCGATGATGATCCAACCCAGACCTTTCGGCGCCATGTTTTTTCCCGTTTTAGAAATGGGCTTGTACTCGTCGTATCCTGCAACATGACCAAGAGGTTAGTGACACACTGAAAACGGGCATCCAGCAAATCTCAGACAAGCATACCCCATGCATAACGAGCGTATGTGTCGAAGCTGAGCTCGAAAGCTTCAACGACGCTCTGACGCCTCTCGTTCCAGTCTCCCAGCTGGCCGGCTTTTGAGAAGCCCGTCCATTTCTGCCAGGTCGACAGGTCTTTCGAGGTTTGGTCGCCAATGAAACCGGCAAAATACAGAAATGTAACGAGTTTCAGCATCACAGCAATGAGAAACCGTTTCCTGCGCCACCATCGCCTTTTGGATTTTGCGTAGGGCTTGTCTTTGTAAAGCGGTAGCTGTTCATCTTCGAAGAAGCCCGCGACTTTGCCGTGGACGCCCGTGAGTATGCCGCCTCCTGTGTCCTTGCCACTTGAGAGGACTGCCCAGGCCTTATCTTCCAGCCGGCGATGCGGCGCCGCAAAGTTGGGGACATTCTTAGGGACATTGAAGGACATCTCCAAGGCAGTCGCGCCAACATGGGCTGCCGTGTTTCTTATGTTCTCGATCGTCCGAAAGGCGGTACCTCTGAAGGCGTTCTTGCGGTGGATGTCGAACGGGTCGCGGATCATTGGATCGACAGCTTCATGTCGCGAGAGGAATGAACAGACCAAAGTCTTGTCGGACCATGCCAATAGCCTGTTCGACGCGATGCGAGAAGCAAGAAAATGCGAATCATTCGGGTTCAATATATCCTATTTTCGAGATTGCATAGTATAGCTCAAGGGGGAGAAAAGTCGAGTACTAAAAATAACAAGGAGCTGTCTGACTCGCGATTAGTTGCATACGAGCTCGTGGTGGATGGTGTGGCGGACCCAATCGCAACTAATGCAAGGAGCAACCGCCTGTGGACCGCCGTCGTGCGGAGGGTAGGGCGATGTTCAGCACCAACACAGGAGAGTTGCAGTGGGGTATCAAAAGGGACGTGTAGTCGCGCTCGCTCTGCCGGCCACGACCTTGGTTGATTCGATTGGCGCGCTAATATTGACTGTACTTGTTGTGTTTTGACAACGCAGCGCCTCAAAGTCAAACCTTCGTTCGACGGGGGCGCAGACTTCATAAGGCGTGTCCTCGTCCTCATGGCCGTGTCCATCATCTTCGACTGATGTCTGTTCAAGCGATGGCTGCGTGACTGCACACCCATCGTCATGGACATCAAGGAATATCCTTACCTCGACCCGGATGAGTTTTCCGAGGCTTGCCATCATCTCGACCGTCAATATTGTCGCGCCATGCTAGGTCCGTTGAGAAAGCGTTGGAAGCTCCGTGTTTGCACGGCTCTCGACACGACTTTTTCTTTGGAAGGAGGTTATACTACGTACATTCAGATCATTCGGCCGCTCGAGACCATGGATGACCTGAATCTCGATTTCGGTCGTTTTTCCATCTCAGCTGAGCAAGACAGTCAAACTATTTCAATGAATGATGACGAAATGATCGATGCAGAGGAATTGGACAAGGTACGAATTCTGGAGTTGATTACAACGCCTCTCGTAGGCCCTATCCTTACTCGTTTCCCTAGGTTGCCATTATAGAGCGAGCTCCAGAGGCACCATACGTCATGTATGAGATCCATCTTCATCCCACATATAGAGTGCCATGCCTCTGGTTCAGTCTCTCTGGTCTCCCTCCGCTTGAGGCCGCTTTCGACATCAACACTGTGTTTCGCCGACTGGTTCCTGACGAATACAAGGATGGGCTCCGACCAAATGGCGGCATAGGAGGCATCTCTGCGGATGTAGGTCATTTCGTGCTGCTTTCGACTGTACGACAAGTGCAGCTAATGGAAAACTTGCAGCATCATCCTGTGACAGGCCTTCCCTCCTTCTTTCTCCATCCTTGTCTCATCGGGGATGCGATGTCGAAGTTCACTTGCTCCATGAGCGATTACTTAATGATTTGGCTTGGCTTAGTCGGAGGATGTGTCGGTCTCTGGGTTCCTATAGAGATGGCAATGCCGTGAAGCCCCCAGCACCTCGGCATTCTGAGTCAAAAACGGCTCTCGGAGGCGTGGCGTTCCTGGTGTTCCCGTCTTTGCTCATTCGTCGTCGCTATCTTCCTCCATGGCCACATCTCCTTCGCTGTCCTCGTCTGCTTCTTCGTCTCGCGTCCGTTTTTGGCCCCGGCTTGCTGACGAGTCCGCATCCTTCATGGGATGATCTGCCGGAGCAGCAGGCTTGGCAGGGGCAATTCCAGACGTGGGTGCGCTGAAGATGCTTTGCTGAAGCTGCGTCTGTTCGATGCCCGTGGTGCCAGATGCGCTTGGCATTTTGAAAGTGCCATCCAACTTGGCGACAAAATGTGATTTTGTCTTGGCGTATTGAATTTTCTATTCGCAAACACCCGATCAGTAACAGGACTCGCCACAACCAAGTTCCTCAGCACTGACCAGTTTACGCCCGAGAAATACTTGGCCTTCCGAGGATCGCATCGCCTGAGTGGCTGTCTGCACGTCCCGGAAGACAATGTGTGCCTGGCCTCGCATTTCCATCGTTTTTAACGCGACCACGTCGAGAACAGGACCGAAGGTCGAGAAGTGCATGTAGAGCGCAGTTCTCAAATCCGCTTTCTGAATTTTAGACGATGGAAGATTGGTTATATACAAACTGAGCGAGCAAGTCAGTCAAACAGCTGTGTAGTCTTTTACGTGTACGGCCTTCACTTACGTCTGGCAGGGGGCGATGGGCTGAACTTTGGCTGGCAGGGAAGCATTAGGCGTCAGGGTGCGCGGAGGCAATGCCGCGGCCATGACGGACACAGCTGCTCAAAATATATCGTGTAATGTTTTGCAATTGGCTGTGGGGTGTTCTTGCGCGCTGCGTTGTGGGCGCAGGAACGACGTGGGTGAAGATGTTTTTTTTTTCGCCTTCCTCGCTCAAGCTCGCTTTATTGCGGTAGTAGCATGCACCATGGCTGCGGCTCAAGCTCTGCTGTGAACGCCTGACGCAGGGCAGCCTACAAGCCTGGTGCCGAAGAGGCAAGCTCAGTACGTAAGCCCCCCACCCCTTCGCTCCAGCCCCGCTCATAGGCCACGGCATGGTTGCGCATCCTCATGAAGCGGCCCACCCCGCCTTGAATTTGCTGGCTTTCGTCAGTGCCAACTCAGCATCATCTCGCACGTATGCGGTAGTAGAGAGCTACTCCTATCGCAACCTGCCTCTCCGCTCATCATGGCCGCGCCCGAGGTGCATCATCTGTTCCATCACCCAATTGCCGACCATTCCTTCTCAGCCGACCATAACACCCTTGCCGTTGCCCGGGACTCGGCTGTCGAGCTGTATGGCAGAGTGGGCAGCGCCTTTAAGCTCAAAGATGAATTAAAGGGCCACGACAAGACAGTCACCAGTGTCGACATAGCTCCCAGTAACGGTCGTATTGTAACTTGCTCCCAGGGTAAGTCAAAACATACGCTCTAGTCTGCCTCGTCTTCTCCTAGCTCATGCCAAAATAGATCGCAATGCCCTCGTTTGGGAACCCTCAGCCACCGGCTACAAGCCTACCCTCGTGCTACTTCGAATCAGCAGGGCCGCCACCTTCGTCAGATGGTCACCTTCGGAAACCAAATTCGCCGTTGGCTCCGGAGACCGCGTCATTGCTGTCTGCTACTTTGAGCAAGAGAATGACTGGTGGGTGTCGAAGCACCTGAAGAAGCCCATCCGTAGCACCATCACCAGTGTTGCATGGCACCCCAACTCTGTGCTTCTTGCTGCGGGTTCGACAGATGCCCACGCCAGAGTCTTCTCCAGTTTCATCAAGGGGGTTGACACCAAGCCCGACCCGGGAGTCTGGGGCGAACGATTACCTTTCAACACGGTGTGCGGAGAGTTTCTGAATAATTCTGCCGGCTGGGTTCACTCGGTGGCTTTTTCGCCAAGCGGCGATAGTCTTGCCTTTGCCGCTCACGATAGCAGCATCACCGTGGTATATCCCCGTGGCCCAGAGCAGCCTCCTCGAGCCGTCCTCACTGTTGCAACACAGCTGCTACCTTTCAAGAGCTTGCTATGGAAGAGCGAAGATGAGATCATCGCTGCCGGGTATGACTGCGAGGCCTTCAGGTTCAAGGGTAGTGCGTCTGGGTGGCAGCTTACAGGCCCTGTGGAGCTAAAAGGCCGAGATGCGGGCTCTCAGCGCGAAGAGTCTGCCTTGAATATGTTCCGACAGATGGATCTGAAAGGCAAAGTCAAGGATGACACGCAATTAAGAACCATCCATCAGAACACAATTTTGACAGTCCGCCCGTTCGTGACATCGGGCGGTCGTACCAACAAGTTTACTTGTAAGTCCCATGTCCCTATTTAGCCGGTGTAAGAATGCGTCAAGCTAACAACACCTGCAGCAAGTGGCGTAGATGGACGCGTTGTTATCTGGAATGCTTAGTTACATGTGGAATCAAGTGCTGATTGCAAGCTATCATCCCCTTTTGTTCAATGGTCCAGCCGTAAAACGAGAACGTCTGAGCAGCTATCACAGCTAGCTCATGGCACCCAACACGACATGGTTAAGCACATAGCGAGAATGACACACAACATTCACTTCAGTCTCTAAGACGATAGATACATCTCCGACGAATAATTCAAGGAAGCGCGATGGCCTCAATCTCGACATCGACATTCTTGGGAAGTGTCTTCACTGCGACGCAGCTTCTGGCAGGTTTATGGGCAAACCACCCTTCGTAAACAGAGTTCATCTCCTACAGCACCGTCAATACAGTGCGATAAGATAGAGGCCCGGTGAAAATTACGTACGGCGAAGTGAGCCATGTCAGAGATGAAGATGGTGCATTTCACAACCTTGGAAATTGATGAGCCAGCTTCCTTGAGGACAGCCTCAAGATTCTGGCAGCACTGCTTGGTCTTATCGGCTATAGAGCCCTCAACCAAGACGCCCTCGGCGTTGAGAGGGATTTGACCGGAGCAATAAATAGCTGTGGGAGTCTTGATAGCTTGGGACTACAGGACTCATTAGTAAATAGACTGAACTTTGGGCGCAAATCGTCTGGTCCACCACTCACATAAGGTCCAACAGCTGTTGAAGGAAGCGCGATCATGAGTCAAACGTATTCCTTCCCGGATGAAGTGCAGGCATCAAGACTTACGAAAGGGAGCATCCTTTGTAAAGACTATCTGCTGGTCGGCCATTTTTGATCTGGATCGCGTGTGAACCTGAATAGGTGTGAATGGGAATCTGGAAATTGTTGCTGCCGCTGCTAGTACTCGATGGCTGGCGTTGGCTTGGGGTCGCAGGGCAAGTTGACGGGCAAACAACGACATACCTGTCTGTAGGGCAAGGTGCGATGTGGCAGGAGTCAAATGAATGCTGGAGCTCAAGGTGAGGAGTTAGGAAAGTGTCGCATTGACCGAATGGAAGGAGCAGGAAGCCCCTGGACCCCGCCGCGGGGCAGGCCATTCTTGCTCCGTGGGGTTCAACAAAGTGCCCAGGCTGTGTATGCGTCAGGGTACCTTGTTGATCTTGACACGACCCGCGCGCCCTCTCAATCAAAATCTCGACGACCGCTCTCGGACGAATGGCTTGGGCGACGATGGAATAGTTCCTCAGAGGCTCAGAACGCACCTAGAGGGCACAAAGTCGTCCGTAACACTTCAGCTTGATGGCCCCGGTGGACGGCCGGTCATGACTCTGTGCATTGTCGGTAACTTTCCGCCTGGAAAGGCGCCGCTGTGTCGCGTTTGAGTGACAAACTGCGGTGATTTCCGCGAGAATGCGAAGTCTCCGTTGCCCTTCCTCCATCGCTGGTCTCGACAGACATGTTTTGGCCTGCGATTCTAGGCTCCCGTTTGACCACTTTATGGGACACCTTGGACGAACAGCAGCACATTGAAACCCAGTATCGTGAATGGAAGCCTCGATTGCCCATTCTGAGTCAGGAACAGGCTATGCCATCTGATAATTTACTCTGGTCATCCTGCCTTCATATCAGAGAACCGGGCGGTCAACAAGTACCACTTGCCATTATGATTTTGGCTATGACGTCATTTGGAGATGAATATATTCCTATCAGTATGAGAGATGCCATCTGCGCGCGGCGCCCGGTCTGCGAGTTGTCTATGAAGGCAGCGAGGTGGTGTGATACGACGAACTTCCTCATGGGGCGCGATTCTTGGCGACCAGGGCGTCTGGCGAGGGAGATTTGACTGCTGAGAGGCCCGGATGGGCCTTGAGCTCGCCTTGTTTGGCACTGTCCTCGCTGATGCAGCTTGTGTTCCTGCGCCAGCTCGGCTTTGATCTCCTCACGGAGAAAGATTCAGGACTAGCCGGCCTCGCTTCACGGAAGTGGGTTGGAATAGTTGGACTAGTCACTGGGTAGGTTCTATTTGTGACTGGTCACGTCCCCATCGTGACAGGCATCGAGGAGTCTGGATCTGGTCCCCCTGTCGCGGCGCACAACGAGGGCATTGTGAGTACTCGAGAGCACTGCGTCCTATGCCTCGACCTTCCAGCCATATCAGGTTGAGCGGCTGCAGGGAGATGCTCTCGGCTTCCGTGTTGTCGCGACGAGCCCGATGTCTCAGGTCAAAGAGCGAGGTCGGCCTCCTGCATCAGGATCAAGACATGTGCCTGATCGTACGATGGATAACCGACTGCGTTGCTGTAAGATCACGACGTCTTACCACCCGCCGAGGTGGGTTGACCCCTGCAGATGGATGTGCTCTGGCAGCCTCCCGCATTGAGCCCACGTGCGGCTGGCTGCTGATGAACACAAGGCGTCACCGCCATTAACAATATTTAGGAAAGCGGTAGCATGTACTAAGCTGAATGCGCCCTTTTAAATGATTGAATTGGTCAACTTGATGTGCAAGTGTGCGGAGTATAAAGCTTCCACCTTGGCACCAGATGCTGATTGTTCTTTGTCGTCCACAATTGGAATCTATTAAAGTATTATCTTAGAGACGCAGTCATTCACTCAACATGCCCCCAAGACTCAATTCACAGCAAAGATGGTCGATATATAAAGCGCTGGACGGAGCTGTTCAACGCCTGCTTGCACAAGACAACCTCCGTTTCACATTTCGTAAGGCTGACAACGACAATGGATGTACCAATGAGTATGACACGAATATCATGGGCTCGTTCAAGTGCCCAAACGAAAATTGTCCCACCGACGGCTGGTCAAGCAAGCAGATCGCCATCACTATTCGCATGTATGCTGGGAACATGTACAATGCCCGTGTGTATCATCAGCGCTGCAAGAGCTGCAATACTCTAAGTCGTCCCTATCTGGACGATACCTATGCCGACAGAGTGGCATATCGTCTCAAGAAATGGTCCGGCATTCGCATGACACCTCCGGACTGGTTCGAGAAGAATGAAGGGCCGCCTCACGAACGCAACTTATGTGAAGGTTGTCTTGCCGATCATTGCAATAAAATTTGATGCTGGGGCTCGAGCAAGCGACACTAGAGGGGAGTTCGCCATGATAATAAGAGTCGAAGCGAGGGTGATGCCGCGAGTCCAGGCTTTGTTCAGCCGAGATGTTTCCATATGAGCCTTCCTGCGCCTCGCAAGTTCGCAGCTGTCAGTTCGCGGGGCTAGACGATGTCAACTGGGCTGCATTGTTCACCACTCCTTTATCTTCAGTCAGCCTTATGACCCGAAAGTGATAAGTTGATAATGGACTACAATCATTGCAGTCAACATTGGTGGATGAATTCAGTGTGATGATCTCAACGATAATATAAATCAATATAGCCTCTATATACTCAACTTTCTCCCACAGCTTCTAGTGTAGTAATTGTGACATCTTGTGAGCACCACTACTTCGAAGTACAAAGCCGAAATAGGTATGTGTTCGCGCAAATAAATTGAAATACATATCCAACATTTCCCAGTGGACACTAATACTTCAAAGATCTAATAATTGAACAGGACCTCTTTAGCAGTCGGCAAGTGGGTCATGGTCCCAGTGAAGATCAATCTGTGCTGGATAATTGACGTACATAGCTCTCGACATTCAGGCGCCAAGATCGCTGACTTGTGTGGCGCCAGAGGGAATTTGAATACTTTCCCCAACACCTGCCGAGTTGGTCTACATTGAGCAGCCGCCATTGATGGAGTTTCCGCCCTGGACAAAGAACCGGTGCCACACAAAGCAAATTCCTTAGACGGGCATCCTGCGTCAGCCAATCACGAGCCGCATCGGCCCTCGCGCCAATTTGGGAGCTGCTGGACACGTAACAGCTGAATAGTCTTTCTCTTCTCCTCCGCCCCAGCTTCGCTCCGCGCGGCCAGATCCAAAAAAAAGGAGTCAATCATTTCGCCCACTTGAGCCCATCCATGCGGTTCATTGCCCTCTATCAAGGTGTATTATATCGATTCTTCGTCGACTCCTCGTGAATTGACACTCCCTTCCTGAGTGTTCTTCACTCTAGGCAAATCAGCTGTAAGTGCTCCCTGGTGAGCATCGCCAAATCGCGGGTCGCGGACCGCTGCCATACTCATGGCTATTCGCTGACATTGTCGTTTGCTTGACAGAATCATGGGCCGGCCACAAACACCACAGGGAAGCTTACGGCAACGAAATGCTGGTCCCAAGAAGGCAGATGCTGTCCCACCCCCCTTGGAGGTAGAACTCGACAAGCTCTCAAAGGCAGCAGCGCAACGAAGCAAAAGCGGTGCTGAGCGCGACCACTGGCTCGCCTTTGCTATCACCACCACCTTGGCCTTTATAACGAGATTCTGGGGCATCAGCCATCCCAACGAAGTCGTGTTCGACGAGGTTCATTTTGGCAAGGTTGGTTTTGGTTGAGCTAGGAAAGGGCCCAGCAGTCGTGGTGTTTGTCATCTCTTGCTAATCGAAGCCTCGTCATGTAGTTCGCTTCTTTTTACCTCGAACGCACCTATTTCTTTGATGTTCATCCTCCATTTGCAAAGCTTCTCTTTGCCTTTGTGGGCTGGCTGGTCGGCTATGACGGACACTTCCATTTCGAGAATATTGGCGATTCCTACATCGAAAACAAAGTTCCTTACGTGGCTTTCCGGGCACTGCCTGCACTCTTGGGCGCGCTGACTGTCTCGGTCTCGTATCTTATTATGTGGGAGTCAGGCTACAGTGTTCCTGCCTGCATTATTGCTGCTGGATTGGTTCTCTTCGACAATGCCCACATTGGCCAAACCCGATTGATCCTTCTCGACGCGACCCTAGTGCTGGCCATGGCCTGTAGTTTGCTCTGCTACATCAAGTTCTACAAGCTTCGACATGAGCCATTCGGTCGCAAGTGGTGGAAGTGGCTTATCATGACAGGTTTCGCCCTGTCCTGCGACATGTCCACCAAGTATGTCGGCACCTTTGCCTTCGTCACCATTGGCTCTGCCGTCGTCATTGATTTATGGGATCTGTTGGACATTCGGCGTCCCGGTGGTGCCATTAGCTTACCGCTCTTTGGGAAGCACTTCGCTGCTCGAGCTCTGGGGCTCATCGTCTTTCCTTTCCTGTTTTACCTGTTTTGGTTTCAGGTGCACTTCGCTGCTCTGACTCGCTCCGGTCCTGGCGACGATTTCATGTCTCCGCAGTTCCAGGAAACTTTGAGCGACAATGCCATGCTGGCCAACTCGGTCGATATTCAATACTACGACACCATTGTGATCAAGCACAAGGAGACCAAGGCCTACCTGCACAGTCACAATGACCGCTACCCATTGCGTTATGAAGACGGTCGAGTGTCAAGTCAGGGTCAACAGGTCACGGGTTATCCTCACAATGACACCAACAACCATTGGCAGATCATTCCCGCCAGCGATGACAAGGAAATGGGCCGCGTTGTTAAGAACAATGCGCTGGTTCGACTGCGGCATATTGTGACCGACTCCATCCTCTTATCGCATGATGTGGCCTCGCCCTACTATCCGACCAATCAGGAATTCACTACTGTGTCTCTGGAGGACGCGTACGGCGGACGAGTGAACGATACTCTGTTTGAGATCAGAATCGAAAATGGCAAGGCCGACCAGGAGTTCAAATCTGTTGCAAGCTACTTCAAACTCATACACTTTCCCAGCAAGGTTGCCATGTGGACGCATTCCAAGCCGCTACCTGACTGGGGCTCTGGCCAGCAGGAGGTCAATGGAAACAAGCAGATAGCGCCCAGTTCCAACATCTGGCTGGTGGAGGACATCGTTTCAGTGCCGGCCGACGATGTTCGCCGACAAAAGCCAGAACGTCAGGTCAAGTCGCTGCCATTCCTGCAAAAGTGGTTCGAGCTACAGAGAGCCATGTTCTACCACAACAGCAAGTTGACCAGCAGCCATCCATATGCCAGCCATCCGTACCAGTGGCCATTCCTGTTGCGCGGAGTCAGTTTCTGGACACACAACGACACCCGCCAGCAGATCTACTTTGTTGGGAATCCTATTGGCTGGTGGCTTGCCAGCAGTTTGCTCGCCGTGTTTGCGGGCATCATTCTCGCCGATCAGATGTCTTTGCGCCGAGGCATCGACGCTCTGGACCATCGTAAGCTCAGACGTCCTCCCGTGCGCCATCTCCGTCTTTGGACTAATGAAATAATTCTAGGAACTCGTTCTCGGTTGTACAACTCGACTGGGTTCTTCTGGCTTGCTTGGGCAACACATTACTTTCCCTTCTTCCTGATGGGCCGTCAGCTCTTTTTGCACCATTATCTTCCAGCTCACCTGGCGTCATGCCTGGTTGCTGGCGCGCTCGTCGAATTTGTCTTCAGCGTAGAGCCGGTCGAAAACGGCCGGGGCAGTGGGAAGGGGCCGAAGAGGCACATCACCGCACGCGAGAGATTCGCCGGGCAGAGTATGGTGGGCTCCTGGATCGCGTGCGCGGTGGTCCTGGCTGTCGCCATTGCTGGCTGCTGGTTCTTCCTACCACTCACATATGGCTTCCCAGGTCTCAGCGTCGAGCAGGTGTTGCGAAGGAAGTGGCTCAACTACGATCTGCACTTTGCCAAATAAACCTTACGCGGCCAATGGCATACGTGGCGTCAACTAGAAGAGAAAGTACAGCCCGTGACTTTCTTTGTGTAATTACCGAAAGCGGGAACATACCAGAGAGGTTCCTTCGATCTACCAGGATGACCAAAAAGATGTCTGGGGACTATGGCACGGCGTCGCGATGGCATTCGAGTTCACCGCGCTTCCCAGGAGGGATTCAGGAAGGCCGGGTACAAAACTTGTACGAATCCATGGCCAATGTGAAAAACGATGTTTTTGTTTGGGTGAGCCGTGTAATCCGTTAGCAGGCCTCCAAAAAGCCGGCATGGTGCTGAACTCTGTCCGATGAGACTGAAGCCTGAGTGATGAGTGATAGGAAAGAGATGCGAGTCCGGCTACCACGTCGCGTTTGTAGGATGAAGCAGCCCAGTCAGATAAGTGATTACGCTGAAGTCGTGTTCATGTGCATGATGACGTGGTAAATGCCAGCGCGGCAGCCCGCAAGTCATGTATCACCGTTTGGTGTTGATCTCGGGCTGCAGAGGACTACTCGTGGCACGCCCCAACCCCAAGTGAAGTACATGCAGCGCCGCCGTACAGGGAACCATCAGCACGGTGTCGGAAAGGAACGCGATGCAGTACTTAGCTTAGCACCGGACTTGATAGAGCACTCCATAGCAGCAATCCGAGAGCAGCCTTGAAAAGTACAATAGACTGAGTTCGTGAGTGCCAGTGACGGTCGCGGCTTGCTAGCAGTCTCAACGGGATGCGGGCCGACGACGCTAAAGTAGGGAGCGCACGAACTGCTTGCCTCGTTGTGCGTCAGGTCTCAGGGAAGAAAAAGCAGGTACCATCCGTACGAGCACTCCGTACAAGTACTCACATTCCTTTTGCCCTGGTGTTCGGGGCGCTTAACAAACTGTGCTCACCTCGCCCCCCTGAATGCCGGCAATCATGCATCGCCACACCTGCTGGGGAAGGCTGCGCTGAGCATAATTTCGTTCGAATGCGCGGAATCCCCCACTTCCTTCAGGGTTTCTGACTTGCTCCTGCGCCTCGTTAGGGCCCTCTTCATTCGGTGACACACACGTACACGCTTTTAGCTGTCGATCAACGCGTCTCAACGGCCGTATGAACCTCTTCTCGATGTCGATAATGCTTCAGGGGTCCGAGCTTAAGCTTTATCTATCTACGTCCACGTGGTGATTGTACGCAGCTCGTCAGCCATGCTCGTCTCATCGGCCACAGTGCTGCGTTTGCGTCGACTGCTGCGACTGCGTATCACCACGGTCACGCTGCTGCTCTTCTGCCTCGTCAACTTCCTCGATGTCGCCCGCATTCACCACAAGCTCGGCCGGAGCGAGCATCACGTCGAGGCCGAGCGTCACCACGTCCACGCCCGAAGCGGCCAGCGCGTCTACATTGCCAGCATGCACTTCAACGACGCCGTCGTCCTCAGGGCTCACTGGAGCAAGGCCGTTGTGGAGTTGATCCAGATCTTGGGGCCGCAGAATGTCTTCCTGAGCATCTCTGAGAGCGGCAGCTGGGACGGCACCAAAGATGCGCTGCGCGAGCTGGACGCCGAGCTGGAAAGCATGGGGGTGGCACGCCGCATCGAAATATCAGACAAGACGCACAAGGACGAGCTGGAACAAGATGGCAAGGGCGAGGGATGGATTGACACGCCGAAACACAAGAGGGTGCTGCGGCGCATTCCGTACTTGGCGAAGCTGCGCAATAAAACCTTGCAAGATCTGTTGGATTTGCATCAAAAGGGCGTCAAATTTGACAAGGTCCTTTTCCTGAACGATGTTATCTTCATGGTGCGGCCCTCCTTCGTGTTGTCCCCTCCTCCTATTACTTCTCTCCTCCATCTTGTGTCCTCGACCGCCCCTTTGCAGCCCCAGAGAGGACTAAAGAATGCTGACCGAGCTTTTCGCTAACTACTCATGCGACAGGCCCAAGACGTTTTGACGCTGATGGAAACGAATCACGGCGAGTACGCTGCCGCGTGCTCCCTGGACTTTGCCAAGCCGCCCGAGTATTACGATACCTTTGCGCTGCGCGATATCGAGGGCAACGCCCACATCACCAAAACATGGCCGTTTTTCAAAGCGCGCATTTCGAGGAATGCCCTGGTGGCCAATATGGACGCGGTCCCGGTCTCGAGCTGTTGGAACGGCATTGGTACGTTACTGTGTCAAGCCCAGAATCTCATACGTTCAGAACCCGAAAACTCACATCGTCCCTTTCTCTTCATTTCTTTCCGCCGACAGTCGTCATGCCAGCGGAACCGTTCATCTCGTCGACCGCGTTGCGTTTCCGTGGCATTCCCGACTCGCTCGCAGAGTACCATCTCGAGGGGTCTGAATGCTGCCTCATTCACGCGGACAATCCGCTCTCCAAGACGCTGGGCGTCTATCTCAACCCCAGGGTCAGAGTTGCTTACAACGCGGCCGCATTCGCTGCCACACATCCTCGGGGCTCGTGGGTCTCGGCGTGGCATATTTTCAAAGGCATCTGGAGTAATCGCTTGAAGCGGTGGACCTTGATCTCACTGGAAAGGTCCGTCGTGCGGACGCGACTTTGGAGCTGGGCGCGACGACAAAATCACGGCGAGACTGAGCCTGGCGTGTTTTGTCTGATCAACGAGATGCAGGTTCTCGTTGAGAGAGGATGGGCCCATGTATAAACATCACGGGTGAATCATGTCCTTATCTTAAGAAGGTTTTGGATTCCTCTCGTCTCCTTTCTTGGCTACATAACAGTTTATCCAACATTATGACTACATGGCAGATTCTACCAATACCTTTTTTTATCACTTGCATGCAAATCGTCTTCATCGGATCCGACGACGAGGGTCCCTCTTCTTCCCGGGTATTGCTCCGATAAGACCTTGGACACCTTCGAGAAGGAGGCGACTTTTGACGAGCCGCAAGTTCGGGTCGCGCCAATTCACGGTAACGAAGGCGCGCAGGCATTCCAAGTTCCTGGTGTGCGGCTCGTCTTCGCAGCGAATGGCATCACCATCGAGCCTCTAGTCGGGGTGACTAACCGTTCCGTCAGCGAGGTGTCCGAGCACGTTGAGATTATTGGCAAGGAAGCGCTCCACGGCTTCGGGTGTCGTGGACGGGCTACAACTGAAGTGGGAGCGGATAATGTCGAACGCTCCGCGGCCGAGATGTTCGGGGTGTTGCCGAGTTGTATGGTGAACCCAGGCGTCATCTTCGTCGGGGGAGAGCGTCATGCAGCAACATGGCGAGGGGAAGGGGTCAGGGAGCGAGACGGCTATGGCTGTCTGCAGCTGGAACTCGGGATCCGGCGTTGTTGGGGCCAGGAAGTCGTCGTCGTTGAAGTCGTCGTCAAAGCCTTCACGAGCGGGATTAGGGACTGTTTTTGACAAGGGGTCGTTGGGGGAGCGGTGCGTACCCAAGTCTTGGTCTTCTCCGGGACCTTCATAGTAGTCTTCGAACCCTGGATCGACTTTGGAAAATTGCGTCAGCGTTTGAAGCATCGATAGTGCTTGCCCACGTAGGCACTCACGTTGAGCACCACCTGACTCGAAGTCGCCTTCACTAGACCCGTCACTCATTATGATATCCGAGTCAGTCGAGCCCGGCGTGGCCTGATCCTGCTGGTCCTCCATGGCCAAGCTGTGCGGGAGATGGTGCTGGGGATTGTTTCCCCCCGGGGGGGCGGAATGCTCGGCTGGGTATGCTGAGGAAGGTGTGCTGAGGAATATATATGCGGGTGCTCATGCTGCCGGTTCATGTGAGTAGATGAAACTATGTAGCTCTCACTCGACTGGTTTCAAGTGGGCACCTTGCTGTCCTCACATGAACACACGACGTGCATAACGACTACTTCTACGGCTGACACATGTGAATGATGGAGAGTATGGCCGAATGCGTGTCCGTACGCGTAGATTCACGACATCACAATGCACTACTGCTCCGTGTTGATGGATGCCGGCTCGGCCGAACAGCAGCCGCGAGTGCTTCGTTGTCATGAACATGAATTTTCTGTGTCGTCGTCAAAGACATCTACGTGGACTAGCTTGTGAAGACTTGGCTGCGTGACTAATTCATCACAAGAGAGAGCACTCATCCTCTTGTTCTCTAATTCTTTGTTCCTCCCTGTCGGTCCGACAAGGAAGGATCTATAAGCACCGTCCGTAACCCGTCGTACAAGACGCAGTCTACGTCTGGGTGTCACCAACAGCGAATAACAGACTTTTAAGCATATCCGACGCTTGCCGTGTCTTCAGCCCCTGTGGAATGACGGGATGGATGGACGGCCATGGCCCGGCTGGTGGTGCGTCGTCACCCAAGGCGTGCAAGACTGGGTTCGACCACTGTTTCGTTGACCTTTTGCTGGCCAGCGCGTACTATTACCCAGCTGGGTGACTTGCGTGCGTGCGTAGTCACCCAAGACGTGCAAGACTGGGTTCGACCACTGTTTCGTTTGTCTTTTGCTGGCCAACGCGTAATTTTACCAAGCTGGGTGACTTGCGTTCGTGCGTACGTTCGTGGGTGCGGCAGTCAATCTATTCGAGTTGTCGCACTAGTGGCTCCGTGGTTTCGCAGCGTCGATACCATCCGTCGCTGCAGCAGGCAAGCCAACACTCCGGAGCTCGTCAATACGAAGCAGGTGTGGTGTTTGGCTGATGTCCTTGGCACTTGTTCTGCGGAGAACATTTCTTCTCCGATTGTTCTTTTTGTGTTCTTATATAGAGTGTTCTTATATAGAGAGGGAGCTGCCGTTGTCGTTTTTCCCCTTTGATTGATCAATCTTTATTTGATGAAGTTGCAGACAAGTACGGAAGGAACACGGGCGCACGGTTGCCATGTTTCTCAATATGGGTGAGTTTTCGAGGCCTTTTTCTTTTTCTCTCCCGCCCTTGGTTTGGTGTACACTTTTGCTGAGTGACGTGGTAGATCGGCAGCACAAACACGACAACTTTGCTCGCGCCGAAGAGAACAATGACTCGCCGCTGTCCAACACGCTCTTGATCGTGCTCATCGTCGTCGCCGGACTGGTCTTTCTCACCCTCAATGTGCTGATTGTGCGGTACTTTGTGAGGCGGCGACGGCGCGCGGCGCGGGATGCCCAACAAGGCGCGAAAGCCCGCGACGAGAATAGGCCGTCGTCAGCCGTCGAGATGAATCGCATAGGCCATTGGGATTGAATGGCGAGCCGGGGTCCTTGACGGACAATAACTCCCTCTTCTTGGCCCTCATTGTCATTGTCGGCAACATTCTGCCGACCTGGTCATTCGGAAGCGTTCAGCTCATTCGTCGCGCCTGCGTTTGTCGTCTGTGCTTGATGGTTGGCGACAGGGATGCTTGATGGTCCAAACTCTGGGGAATTACGGGGAATTTGGGGAAGGCGAATCATCAATCAACGTTGCGACATGCCATTACGGGAAAGAGGCCCCCCCCCTTCTCCTTCCTCTCCTTCACCCCAATTCTTCCATTTTTCTTCTTCTACTTGGAAATGGGGGAATCGAAAGAAGAAGCAGAGAAGCACAGGTGGAAGCCCGGATCCTTGTTTTCGCCACTCATTCACCACCAGGACGTGGAATGATGTGAGAAATCGCCTAGCTTGGATCCTTCACCGGGTCACGATTTACAAACCATTCAGCGGATGAGGCGAGTCCGAAGGCGACAGTATTCCTCATTCGGACCTTGCATTCTGGAGTCTCGCCACTGAGTCAGCTCTCGTTGAATAGATCCGATGGTGTTAGGCACGCGTATACGTGTATAGATATGTACAGTACCTACATAGATCAAGTAAAGTAGTATTACAGATGCATGAATAGAGGTTCTCAACGCTGCGAAGCACAAATCTCACTGTATTTCCGCCGTATCCACTCGCCAAAACGCAGATCAGTCAGAATTTAACTCCGGCAAATGTGTGTCTGGTGGCTCCTCCAGGACCAACTACCTAGCTACTGTTTGTAAGTGCGGCTGGGAAGAGACTCTGCCAACAGTCGCCACTGTAGATCCCATTGACGGCAACACCTTGTTCCTCCCCCCGGACGAGGATGAGGAGGATCCAGACAAGTCCAGCCGGTACAGATTGGAGCAGCAAGCGGCGGTAATCCTGATGCCTTGCGCCAACGTACATCAAAGGATGATGCGTGTACGTCGGATGCACACGGCACGACAGGCTGCCCGATAATCTGCACCGTCACTGACCACGAGAACATGCGCGAGACCCGCGTTGCTGACGAGTCCCTCTGCACCTCTTCGACAAGCGGCGGGAGCCATGACATCATCAGTCGTGCCACGTCAGTCAGAGCTGAAGACGACGCGACACGTCGGCAGGAAACAGCACTTGCTCTGTATGCTGTTCCGTCACCGAGCCGAAACAAAGGCCCATCTCGTCGCTGATGCAGTCGAGTGGGTGCAGCCTCTGGTCGTGTGGTTGGACTACAGACGGGGATGCATCGTGACTGGACAGCCTTACGCCGCCGATAAGATGCATTTATCTTTTCTTCATGTGCTCCATGAAGTACGCTTACAAAAGGTTCGACCCCCACCTCCCTGGGGCGGCCTGACCAGGATGGGCGTCATCTGGCTCGGGACCGAGGGAGTTGACTGGTAGGTCGCAGACCTGTCCAAAGGATGGCTCGGGCGACAATGATGGCGGGCGTCGTATCGCGGCATCCGTCGTGTTGGCGCTCTTCCTGGCACTCAGCAAAAACAGTCATTCTCTGTCCCGACCTGTAGACTAGACATCGAAGCATGCCAGCTAGGATAGGAGGTGGCTGCGGGACTCGCAGGCTGCACTTCGAATTTTGAGATGCTCGTCGGCTCGAAACTGCGCCTCACTGGTCGGCTGCGATGAAAAGTGTTCTACTCGAATATCTCACTGCGAGCCGTTGCACGTTGGCAATTGTCCATACAAACATGTACGTACATATGTATGTCCATACAAACATGTCGTATGTGTCTTTTCGTGTTCCGCGTGGACCCACTAGGACGAGTAGGACACAGCTCGGGTCCGCAGCAGCACTGGATAGTCCTGGACGTAATCCGTAGAGGTTCCCAATACGACAAACATGTCCGACATTAATAAAAGCGGAGAGCAGAGGCGCGTGGTACGAGCAGCTTACGGCGGCGACAGCGTCATGTCAGACAGATTGGCAGGATGAGATCCCCTCTCCGAGAGCAGAAGACGGCAACCATGGTATGGCATACGCGTGCATGCCCATCCCAGATGCGACCGAGGTGTTTGATTGTCGAGGGGGAAAAGACGGAGAAGGCCAGTCACAGACGCAGTTACAGTCATCACACTTGGACCTGGCCTAGCAGACCGAACAGAGCTTGGACCGGAGCCAAGCCAACAATCTCGGTGTTGTGCCCGTCGACTAGGTACATGGCCCGCTATCTGCTGCTGACCCAAGTTCTGGCACAGGATTTCTGGCTTTGTATGGTGATGCGGCTCCGCGACGAGCATTTCTGCCCGCAGAAAACACTCCGCTCCACAATGCGCGCGTTAAGGAGCCAAGTCGTCCGGCCATGCCCTGGTGGCATCCTCCGCAAAGCCGTTGGGTGGGCTGTGCGGAGTATGCTAGTCCTAATCCAGGAGGGGACTTTAGGCAGCAGCGTCGTCCTGGCCGGGGGTGATGCTGCCGTCGTGTCCTGCTTTCCTAAGCAGATTCGCGGCTTTTCCAGCATCGACAAATGCTACTCCGTCTGAAGGTTCGTTCCTCTTCAATCTGATCCTCCATCGCCCCTGCGCATAACATCGTCAGGCGTTATTGCAAAGTGCAGCGGTCCCCTTACCGGCCGTCGTTGGCGCGGCATCTTTCCCCGTCCCGACTGCCTCGCCTCTTCATAAATCTCCTTTGGGCCTCCTTTCCATGCTGGATCCGAATTCTACTCCAACAGCTGGTTCCGTGGCTTCCGTTTCAAGCGCCGCACGTCAGACACGAGTTGCTTGAATTAATCATCCTTCTGTACCTGCCCCTCTCTCGTTGATTAGTGTCGCTCAATCATCCTTTGCTGCGTGACGAATCTTGGCCTACAGCAATCGGGCTCGTTACTTGCCGATACAAAGTCCTCGTCTCCGTTGCTTGCAGCGGATACACGTGGCCCATTCGACGCACTGAAAGGTGAGTCCGGCTGAGCTTCCTGAGCATTTGCTGTCTCTGTCAATCTGGCCTCCATCTTCTCCCACTTGCCCGCCTATTTTCCATCCCCTCGTCTGACACGCGTGTGCCATCTGGCCAGTCCGAGCCATCGATCGATCCGTCCCGTCCTGAACAAAAGTGCTTTATGACTCACATCTCCCACCATCCCGCATCCCCTCCCCCAGAGCCTTGGCACTTCCCTATCAACAAACTTCGACCAAGGGACGCAACGAATGACTGACCATCTTCCATCGCCCTTGCAGCCGACATTGGACCTAGACGACCCCACCGTCAAGCCTTCGCCATGTCCCGCGCCAACCCCCGTCGAAGGGCCCCGATGACTGGTATCGAGAAGGATGAGGAGGTCGGCATGGCGGCGCTTATAACCACCAGAGCGCTCCAAAAGGCTGCCACCTTCCATTCTCCCGTTTCCTCACCTGAAAGCATGACATTCGTTCCTCCATCTCTCCCGAGATCGCAAAGTCATTTTGACGAAGTCGTGAATGCCAGCCGTCGACGCATTGCTCTGACTCTCCAGGACATTGACGAGACACTTGCGAGAACCGCGAATCTCTCACTCTCTGGCTCTACCGATAACAAGCCAAAGCCTACACGTGACACGAGTCTTCCCGTGCCTCAAGGTCTTCTGCACGAACTTTCAGCCGCCAGCCCGTCCATGGCCAAGGTCGAGCCTCACAGTCGGATCCTCCGTCCACGCCCCATAGGCCGAGCACATCAGCATGAATCAGATAGTGGCTTGGGGTCCTCTATTGCCTCGACAATAGAGAAGTGCGAGGATACACAGAGTACCACGAAGAAGGGAAAAGGGAGAAAACCGGCCATGACTGCCGCTGCACTCACAGGATCTGGCGCGTCCACCGTCAAGCAGCACCTTCCCGCTTTGAGTCAGCGAGCACTCGGCCGTATCCACGAACACACCCTGCGCCCGCTTCTAGCGAAGCCTGATCTCAAAGATTTTGAGCCGCTGATACTCGATGTTCCCCGACGAATTCGTTCCAAAGAAATCATATGCCTTCGGGATTTAGAAAAGATGCTTATTTTTTTAGCACCGGTAAGTCAGCTATTGACTGGCAATGGTGTTTGGAGTGTTACTTATAATTCGTTGCTCTTTAAGAACACAACTAAGTCCGCAAACTTGTATTTTGACTTCTGTCTCACCTCGGTTACTTGCATTCAAGCAACCGTCGAATATCTTACGGATCAGGAACAAGTCCGGCCTGGCGACCGCCCATATACTAACGGATACTTCATCGACTTGAAGCACCAAATTCTGGAATATGGCAAGCAGCTTGCATCAGCCAAGCAGGATGGCTTCGCTACTGATGGCACTGGTGTCGACAAGTGAGTTTGGCACATATTACCTCACGTGTTTACTCTGCTAAATACCATGACTCCAGGGACGATGAGATCAGACTTTATGGGGGCCTTGCCGAGAATGGTCGACCCGCCGAACTCATTCGTGTGAAAAAAGACGGATCTGCAATCTCTATGGCCACTGGCAAGCCCGTAGATCTTGCCGAGTCTCCTGTTCAGTTCAAGCGTTCTCTCAGCGCACAGAAGGACGACGAAGAAGAGATCATGCGGTCCATGGCCCGAAGGAAGAAAAATCCTACCGCCGAGGACCTTGCTCCCAAAAAATGTCGTGAACACGGCTGTAACAAAGAGTTCAAACGACTATGTGACCTCAGCAAACACGAAAAAACACATTCCCGGCCTTGGAAGTGCCCCGTTGCCGACTGCAAATACCACGACTTTGGCTGGCCTACCCAGAAAGAAATGGACCGGCATGTCAACGACAAGCACTCCGACGCTCCCGCCATGTTTGAGTGTTCGTTCAAGCCCTGCCAGTATAGGTCCAAGAGAGAGTCGAACTGTAAACAGCATATGGAGAAGAGCCACGGCTGGACGTATGTTCGTACCAAGACCAATGGCAAGAAGAGGGCAACCACTACTAGGCCTGCCAACACAAGTCTCCCGACGCCCCCATCAGTCACCATCGACACCCCTAATTACTCGGATTGGAGCGGCTCTACTCATGAAAACCAAATGAACCTAGATTTTCCCTCTTATTCGTCGGACGGAAGATGGTTCAACAGCCTTGGCTTTCAAGCAGCCTCTGTCGAGGACATGACGATGGCTGTAGATCAAACATCACCGTCGCCATCAGTCCCGTCATCATATGAACAGTACCAGCCGTTCAATAACAGTTCTGATTTCATTATTGAGGAGGACATCTACACTGCCACACTGCAACTTTCAGAACATTGTACTACACCAGGGTACGTGTTCGACAAAATGGCATTGCCGCCACCGCTCTACGGACGTGACCTCGCGGCTTGTACCGTCCCTCAGCTTCCCCTGCAACCCCAGATGCCAGCCCAGTTCTCGCCGGTTGCATGTGAGAACACAATGTTGTTCACTCCCAATTCTCAACCCGGTATAGACGAAACCTTCGACGATTCATTCCAGACTGGGGACGCAGACTTTCTGCTCTACTCTCTTGATCCCAGCAAGGACGGTGCTCTCCAGCAGCCCTTGTTCGACGGCGTTCCAAGTGCAAATCTTGGGTTTTCTCAGACGTCGCAGCAAGACATCTTCATGGATTGGGCATCTCTTCAATCTTACCCCTTTCGACAGAATTAAACCTTTCTATGTGGGACAGTGGCACAACGCCAACCAGTGTTGGCTCGCCTGGACGGGCTTCCTTTGGTTCTTAGGGCTCTCTATTGTATTTTGCTATATTGATGATGACTGAAACGGAATGAAACGATGGTGGGCGCGAACGACTTGTTATGAACAAGGTCGTCTTGTCTCCAAACTCTTCTCCCTTTTTGCTCCTTCCTTGACGTCGAGCTAGCCAGAAAATGCAGCGACGACCGAGACTAGTGCATTATTTTACGGACGTATGATGGACGACTATGCTCCTGCATGTTGCGAGAGGAGGCAAAAGGCTGGGTGTTTGCAGGGTAGATATCTCAACTCTCCGATAACTCAACTCTCCAAACGTCGACGATTCTTGGTCGGACAGTATGAAGTTACACTCATCCAAATTGCAGATGAAGACATTACTCGACCGGGACAAGGCAGATTGCAGGAAAGCACATTAGAAAATAATGTCGTGGACAAAATGTGACTGGAATGCATAGCGAGCCTCCTTGTCCTTTGACGCCGTCTTGTGAATGGAATAGACGAGACACCCAAAACGAACTACATGAGAAAACAAATTACAAAGCACACGGAGCTTTATTCCCTCAGCTGAACTTTATAATGTTGATTACCATGAGGCGGGACAAAACTTCACAGAGTTTTCATAAGGCATTCCGTAGACTTCAATAAACTAAAAGTCGGCGCACTTCATTCCTGCGCAATCCCTAATACCGCAGCTCAAGCGAGCTGGAATTTCATGAACCCAACTCCGTACTTTATGTATATGCCAGCCAGGGATGGAGAAAAAATCAGGTTCATTACCTTGATCTGGCGAGCGAGCGCGAATACTGCGTGTGGGGGTATCGTAGATTCGCTGGCAAAGAGAGGGAAAGGCGAGGCCGACAGAAACGACGGCTCGCAAAATATCGCATCGAGATAATTAACAATTGCAGTATCGGGAGAGTGCGCAAATGTGTTAGGCAGCCGAACCATGAAATGGGCCCGCACAAAAAAAGACCCGTGTCGCCTTCACTCCGAATCGGGGAATCGAACCCCGGGCTGCTCGGATCATATCGGGTGAGGAATGAGAGCGAGCGATGTTAGCCACTACACCAATTCGGATAAAGAATCGCGGTATCTTCTGGAGAACAGACCTGTCATAATAATATATGAGCTCTATACTCGTCATCTCCCTCGCACTGTTTCGGGCGTTCACCATCGATACAGAGACCAATTTTCATTTGACGAGCTACTCTGACCAGCGCGTATTCTTGAGCGCCAGACATCGCTCTATTCACCTTCAGGGCTATGTGTGGGGGGAATAGTCCATGATTGAACCTTGATTGATAATGGTAGCGTCAGTCTCGGCTGGTGCAAGCGAGAGGCCGCGTGGCGCCATGCGTACTCGTAGTTGTAAGATGAGGAGCCAGGGAATGGGGAGACAACTCCGATCTACCGACCCGGTGTGCATGATACTGGCAAGAGAGGCTGGAAAAATCCAAGTAGACGGCCGCTAGATCGACAGCAGGACTTGTCGTGACTGCAGGACGTCCTTGTGCCTCATGAAACGTTCGTCATTGATCCAGCTAGAAACCATGGCCGACGGGGCTTTTTGGAGTGCATCACGAGGACTGACTTTTTGCAAGATGTCCTGCAGCATGTTCGTTATTTACAGATGTGACAGTTGTCAGGTATGCAAGCCGTTCGTGGTGATTACATGACAAACTCGGCCACCCTACGAGTCTGCCTGCGGAACGCCTCGAGGCTTGGACCATGCATGAATACAGGCGCATTGTCCAACAACGACCCCAAACTTGCAAGGACGGCTACGTCGGAAGTGGCTGCGGGTTCTGTAGCAAACCATCCTCTTCAGCCGTCCGTATACTCTTATACCAAATCTTGGCCATCTTTTCGTACCCGCTATCGACAGGGTGCGTGCCATCTGACGCCATGTCGCCCTTTTGCGGCCCATCAGCGCCATGCATCTCCGCCAATACAATCCTCTTCCCGTCCCGCGCTTGCTCGCTCACAATGTTCCTGATTTGCTCGTTGATCCGCTCTACTCTCGTCTCAACTGTAGAATTGAGATTAAGGACGAGGGTCGAAAGCACGACGGTTGTCTTGGGAGAAGCCTGCCACAAGTAGTCCAGCAGGGCTTCCATGCGCTTCCCCGCGTCACTGACGTAATAGTTCTGGAACGCGTCGTTCGTCCCGGCGTTGATGGTGAACAAATTGGGCAACCGACTGGGCACTGCGAGTTCAGCCTTCTTCTGGACCTGCTCAATGCGAAAGCCGGGCCAGCCCTCCACGTGATTTTCTTTCATGGACCCATGTTCCCGTGAACCGACCATGTCGACGGAGTAGCCATCTTTGGCGAGGAGGTTGTATAAAAATTGGCGATAGCCGTTTCCGTGGGAGGATTGTATGCCGTAGGTGATAGACGCGCCGAGGGGCATAAGACGGAGAGGGGTCTTGGCTGCGACGCTGTGCTCCGAATACGATGAGGCAAGAGATGCTTGCGCTGTCGATATGCGTCAGAAACAGCCAGAATGAGGGACTGATAAGGACAACGACTGACCGGTCGACATCAAGGCTAGACGGACGACAGTCCCGTAGCATAAGGTTCGAATCATTCGCGTCATGATTTTGTGTCAAGCTCATGCAATTTCGATCAAAGGCAGCGCGCTTCTCTCTGGGTTGTCACGGCCATCATCATCGTGGTAAGTACGACCTAATATATCACGGATGAGCGGTTCGTCGGCTCGGAGTTGATGAGATAATATATATAGTCAGACGATGGCGGCACAAGTCATAATATGCTGCGCGCTGACGATGAGGTCGGCGGCAAAATCTGGCTCGCGGCGCTACAGGCGTAGTTGTGTGAGGAGGGGTCGTGGCGTCGAAGGCCGAGAACGGAGGAAGATTCCGAGGGTGGAGGATTCGGGACGCGGCATTCGGAGTGCATCAGTGCAACTACCGCTGATAGCACTATTGTCGTCTTGTTGCATTTTGCCTGACGAGTCCACAAGAACGATAATAATCAGCTCACCGTATTCCATCAATGAAGGGAATGACATGACAGAATGGATGTTTTCAACACCCATGCTCAGAGAAAAAAGAAAATGTGGGTCGCCATGCTCTTCTGCCAAGAGCAGCCGACATCGAAGAGTCGCGACTTCCAGAAAACGTTGTGAGTGGACAACGAAACATTGTCACACGAAAAAACAGAACGAACTGTCCAGCAGGCCAGATAATGTGCGGCATTCATGCCGCCATTTCTTTGGCCTCGAAATGTACGCTCTCATCAGCGCTCGAGCAGCGCCTCAGGAATCGCGGACCAGACCACCTGGACAATGTGACCGTGACAATGGGCGACACCGGGTGTAAGGTGGTCGCCCTCACATCGACCGTGCTGGCTCTTCGCGGAGACTGTCTCGTGCGGCAACCGCTCGTTGATGAGCACACGGGCTCTGTCCTCTGCTGGAATGGAGAGGCTTGGAAAATCAAGGGACGGGCAATCACGGGCAACGATGGAAAGGCGATATTGTCGCTGCTGAGCGAGGCCAGCCACGACGCAACGAATTACGGCAGAACGGACATGGTGCTGAATGCTTTGAAATCTATCTCGGGACCATTTGCGTTTGTTTACCTGGACAAGCCTGCCAAACGTCTTTACTACGGACGTGATCGGCTGGGCCGCCGCTCCTTGCTCATCAAGCCTGGAGACCCCTTTGTCCTGTCCAGCGTTGCGGACTGCCACACATCTGGATGGGCTGAAGTGGAAGCGGATGGGATATACACAATGCTTTTACATGACGTGAAAGCGTTGTCTCCTATCAGGTACGACTGGACTGATAGCGAAGCCCTTGTAAGTTTTCGCCTGACGCCCAAAACTAGCCGCTTCACCCCCGAGAAACGTCACTTTCCGCTTACCTTATGGCCCGAGCTAAGGTGCTAGGGATTGGATTATTCAACAGCGTGATCCCGCATGAGGCCGCTCGTTTGACTAGGCAGTCCAATATTGTACAGCAGTTGCGAGGTCACCTCATCGAATCTTTGCGGTGCCGCGTGCTGCGTGTGCCGACACCACCAGGGGCATCGCTCCAGGATGCCAAGATTGCGGTCCTGTTCTCAGGTGGGCTTGATTGTACTGTGCTGGCTCGCCTTGCAAGTGACCTTCTGCCAGCCCAGCAGACGATTGACCTGCTCAATGTCGCTTTCGAGAATCCTAGGATCGCTGCTAACAACAGGACTGCCTCACGCCATGACTTGTATGAGCTATGCCCGGATCGAATCACGGGGAGAAGGTCTTTTGCCGAGGTGGTTCGAGCTTGTCCAGGAAGAAAGTTTCGCCTAGTAACAGTAGGATCGAACAATTGTTTGACTTCTGATGGTCTGCTGACAATGTCTACAGATAGATATCCCGTACTCAGTCACGTCTGCACATCGGACCGAGGTGGTCAGTCTGATGTTTCCTCACAACACCGAGATGGATCTTTCCATCGCCACCGCATTGTATTTCGCCGCAAAAGGCGAGGGTCATGGCGAACTCAGCACAACCCCTTCCCACGTAGAGCACTATCGGACGACCGCCCGCGTGTTGCTCTCGGGTCTGGGGGCAGATGAGTTATTCGGAGGATATGCACGACACGCCGCAGCTTTCGTCCGGCAAGACTACGCGGGGTTGCTCGAGGAGCTTAAACTCGACGTGAGCCGTTTGGGAAAACGTAATTTGGGTCGTGATGACAGGGTTATGGCTCATTGGGGAAAGGAGGTCCGTTTCCCTTATCTAGACGAGGATCTGGTCAAATGGGCAATAGAGCTACCTGTCTCGGAGAAATGCGACTTTTCCCATGATCAGGCGATGAGGAAGACACAAGAAGCGGGCAAAAGAGTGCTTCGCCTATTGGCAGACGAGCTGGGCATGACGACTGTTGCTCAGGAACCGAAGCGTGCTGTAATCTCTCCATTCAACCTGAAGACGAAGCCTATTCGAGGTGAGGCTAATCAACAGATGCACAGATCCAATTTGGCGCAAGAACAGCAAAGATGGAGAGCGGCAGGGTCAAGGGAACGACGGTCATCGCACCTTGACCCTGTCACTGCCTGAAATCCGACATCCTTTCCCCAGGTGACGCCCGCCATGACCGCCGCCACCGGGGCGAAGCAGCGTCATGGCAATCACGGCGTGCATTTGAGCGGCGCACGGCAAATGTCGGCACAAGCGTCTGCTGGATCTCAAGGGGGGGGGATTATTTTAGATTTTGCCGCAACGGTGCAGCTCATGCTCCAAAGGGGTCAATGGTTTCAGCTGGTCACGGCGGCGATGATGATGGCGAATAGATACTTCTGAGCTATTGTGCGGTCTGTCGCGCAGACAGCTCGTATTGTTCGCAAGGAAGGAAAAAGATGTGCGTTTTGCTGCATGTACATTGCGTACGCACATAACCCATCGCTCTTTTCCTCTTTCCGGTCTCGGAAAAATCCTGTGGGCAATGACGGTGCTCCTGCTACCAGACACATAACAATGGCGATGACGTCGTTCAAAGGCAAGTCTGAGCCCAGGAAAAAGACTTCAGTTGGTTCACCTGCTCTGCCGTCGCGTGTAAGTGAGAATTGTGGCGTCAGGAACGCAGATCCGCACAGATTCCAGTTTCAGGTTTTTTTTCCTCTTTACCGTCAACTTGAGCGACCGATCAGTGTGCTGGTCTGAGGTCTTTCTAATCCGTAGACATCATCAAATGCAGTAATTGCACCTGAATCAAGGGTCTGTAATCTAAAGTACGTGACCGAATTGGCCAGAGGTGTCTGAGACGAGGTATTTGAGACAATGCATTGCAGAATCTCCAGTGTGCCGATTGCAGATCACGGCACACGCTACGCCTAATCTCGGCACAAGGCCACGGGGTATGCTGGTCGCTTTCTCGTCTTTAATGGCTTGAGGGCTTTTTTTTTCGATCTAGGCATCCCGTACCGTTCCATGTCTCAGTGATCAAGCAGAGTCTGTCGGCCAACAGATCAAAGAGAAACATTACAAATGAAATCGCGGCGGTGACGTTCACTTGTCATCTTTTTCTGGAATAAGGCTCGTGCGCGCTGGTTGGTTCGGGGCACGTTCCTCGACGGTCATTTTGGGTTCCGGGGGGGCTTGAGCTGGGCTCCGCATCTTGATCTCTCTTCAAAATCGAGAGAGGCAGGGAGAAAGAGAAAGACTGGATAATTCGGACAGAATGTGACACTGCTTTGGGATGAATAGTAATCTTGCTCCTTTGTTATATTTCGTCATGTGAGCAGGCGTTCCCTGTCTGCCCACGCTGTACGGAGTACTCATTAGTAGGTGTCTTTTTTTCTTCTTTTTTTTTGCTTGTTCTTTCCTTCTTGGAAGGGCTGTTGCTTATTCGGACCTGCATGTCTCGCTCTGTCGATGCTGCAGGAGGAGGGACATGCATGGGGCGCGGAGCCGTTCGGCTACTTCCTGCGGCTGCGACGCTGGGAAAGTGGCATTGCTCCCCTCATCAAAGCTGACAGCGGCCCCCATAGAGAGGAGAACCAATATCAGAGACTTGCACTACTAATGTCAGGACAATTTGTCGTACAAATTGTGGGAGACGTCCAAGCGCAGTTCTTCGTCTCGGCTCGTCAGTGGAGAGGCGGCCCAAAAACATCAAGGCTCAAACGCTAACTTTAAGATGGCCGCCCAATAAGAGCGTCGACCGGCCGACACTGGGACCACAGTCTGGACTGTTGTGGCCAAAGGGCTGTTCCTGCATTTGGAGGCGCTGCTCACATGCCGCGCTTGTCGTGATCAAGCAATTTCCGGCAGGGCGTCTACTGTAGTTAGCCTCAGGGGGAAAGAGGGCGATTAGGTTCGGGTCCCTTCTTGCAGATTTCCAAGGATGAGCCTTGATCCCAGAGAAGCAAGACCGATGGAAGACGCAGAAGAAGAAAATGTGGAAATAACGCCCCGGTCGACCTCTTTGCCGCTCCAACACGAGGAAGGACCTCCCGTGGGTGCTGACCACACTTGCCGGCTGCACTGCGGATCTCTTTGTTGTCATTTGATTGCGCCCTGCCGCGCAGGCCGGGTTCGAGTGAAACTAATTCCATCATGACCATTCATCATTCATTTCAGTTCAATGACGATGCTGGCAGACGAATCGTGGCCAAGACAACTCTTGTTGAAAACGGAAGCAAAAAGAAACAGGCAACAGGCATCTCATCACCACCTTGTCTTTACCCGGAGAGACAAGCCGGGTCCACGCAGCTTGACAATTTCATGTCACTTCGTGAACTGCATTGACGCCCACAGACTGAGCTTGTATCCTGTGCCCAGAACGCCTTCATCCCATCTCGTCCTGCACCCCTTTTCGAATGGCTGACAAGGTGTCCGAACAGGTCCTGCTGTCCGGCATGTCAGCTTGTCTGTGTGATGCGACTACCACTGGAGCGCTGGGCCGAAACAAGGCGCCACGAAAAAGGGACCTGAAACGGACAAATGCGCTAAAATATGGGGGAAGTCGAAGGAACCGTTCGAACAATAGTTCTACCCTTTCTTGAGCCATGACAGTCGAGCCACCAACCCTGCGATGGGCGCAAGGCCTGTCCAAGTGCGACGCTGTGGACTCCATGTCAACTACGACGTACGTCAAAGCTGTTGTTGCACGATGGGCCGAGGGCAGACGGACGATGCCGGCATTGTTGTTGAGGATCCGCAGAGCATCTATTGTGATGACTGCCTACGTGGTGTCACTGACCTGGTCCGCCGAGAGCACGGCGACATGTGCAGTAGTGAGCACATGCTGTCGAAAAAAAGTGACAAGGTCCAGACTGTCTCGATAACAGCGACAGAGTTACCGATCTGAAAAAGTATCGCCCTTCTAATCTTAACTCTATCATAGGTGGCGCCGAAGTGGAGATGATGGGCTGGACTCACGACCATTTCTTAGTTTTTTCCTTCTTCCCTTCTGTTGTTCCCTCTGTCTAGTCCTGGCCCGGTCCGGTCTGGGATGAGCACACAAAGCACAAAGAGAGTCGTTACACGGAGGCTCCGTCCACGGCCCTCGGGCTGAACACCGTCGCGCCCGGCACATGCTAGCTCATCCACTCCTGTGGGCCTGTCAGGTTGGACGTTTCCGAAGCTTCTCGTGTATGGCCCAACCGAAATAAACCCCCCGCCTTGCCTTTGTGCGGCAACAAGCCATGCTGCTTGGGCAGCGTCGTGATGGTGGCGTCTGTTCTACCGGCCGTGATCCTCTTCGGCCTCTCGGTGAAGAGCATGGAGTAGTCGGTATCAGGCAACGCTTCGTCGGTCGTGTCAGGGGTTTCTGGTGGCTTGATCTGATGGCTTTAAGCTCATCGGCGCCTTGAGTCGAGCACGAAACACGCTTGCTTTGCACAAACGAAAAGTCGAGCCTTCTCGTCACATCGTCTGGCGGACTGGTGTGCTTTGTCTCCAAGCGGGCGGGATTCGATCCCACAAAGCAGTCTGGGTCATGCAAGGGCCTATCCGTAGTTCCTATGCGGCTTACCCCGTACGCCGTGCATACGGCATCGTCCCAGCCCGGTCGACTAAATTCTCTACACTAGCTCATTCGTCCGCGGGGGAGAGCTGCGAGGAGCCGAGTGCTCGTCCCGTGGTATCAACCCGGGCTCATCAAGCCATGAGCAGGGATGCCTTCATCTTGTGCACTGACCAGCACCTCCAGCAGACAGGAGGCAAGCCATGCATGAGCTGGTTCCCTGAGCGAGCCAGAAACTAGCTCGACTTTCAAGGCGCAAGGGCTGTCAGCATCGACTGGGGAGTCAATCTTCGCTATGTGATGAATTTAATATAAGTTGACGAGAAACCTCCGTCATATTCATTCTTTTCCTTGTCTCTTCATCTCCGACTCCTCAGCATCTCTCTTCTCCGTCTTACCGGCTTCGAGCTTGATCCTTCTTGCTTCTTTCCCCCCTCTTTCGCTTCCTCTCTTATCCCGTCGCTCTTTCGCATTTGCTCATCAGCTTCCTGATACAACTTTGAACTTTCATAAATTCCCTTCACAATGCATTTCATCACTGCCGTCGCTGCCCTTGCCGGGCTTGCATCCGCCAACGTCATCGCTATCGCTGGTGTCAGCGTCAACGCCGAGGCCGGTATACAAACCGCGACCTACGCCCATGCCAACGTCGATGCTCAAGTCAACCTTGATGCTGCCCGCAAGCAGTACTCAGGATACAAATGTCCCAAGTCCATGAGCTACTGCCCCTGGACCAAGGCTTGTTCTTGCCCTCCTGGCCAAAAGCTCGACCTCAACGCCAATATTTGCGTTGGTGCAGCCCTCCAAGGCGCCTGGCCGGAGCCTGACATCCACGCATACGCTGATGTCAAGGTCGAGCTCGGCACTTACTGCGCCATCTCTCCATACAAGATCGTCAAATACAACTCCAAGCACAGATACTGCCAGGCCGGCTTGGACACGATCACCTTCTGTGCCTCCGTCGACATCGGTGTTGAGATCGAGGGCAAAGCTGAGATTGACATCCACGCCGGCGTCAGCGAACATCTCAAGAGCGTATGCGGTGGCCTGTCGGGTCTTTACCTCGAGAGCATCGTCGATGCCGCTGTTCTCTTCAACACCGATTCCTACGGGTTAGGATGCAGCTTGTTCGACGTCAAGGCTTACGTCGATGTCAACCTTCTCATCGCAGGCCTGGTTGGCGGCTGGAGCAACTGGCTCTGCAAGTTTGGATGGGGCAAATGCCAGTACGACTGTGTTTCCCGATGCACCAAGGGCTGCAAGAACTACGTCGATGTCGTTGGCGAGGTCGGCGGCCACATCGGCGGCCTCGTTGGTCTCTGCATCGTCGACAAGGTCATCTTCACCATTGGCGCCACCAAGGCCATTGTTGCCAACGTTGTCGACAGCCTGCTGTGCCTTGTCGGCGGCATCATCAAGACCGTTCTGTCCACTTACAACTGCAACTGCCACTAAGCGACTCGGCAGTCTTTCCTTGCTCTCTCTCTCTCTCTCACTCTTTGATGCATTATTGCAACATGGTATATACGCTCCGACATGGCGTGGACCATTGACGGTTCCTTTCGCCTTGCTGGAAAAAAAAACGTGGATAAAAGGAGGTGCCAGTACAATACTTGTGTAAAATTTTCTAATCTTTTGCTTCCGGGCGCCGATAATGTCTGCGATGATGTAAATAGTTCTTTTTAGAAGGGAATCCGTCGTTTCCCCATTAGCTTTAATTCCAAGACTATTCTTGGATCATTGGACCAATTCGCACATTACAATTTTTCGCTCAATTGCTATGATCGCGCAGTACACTGCAAGTGTGATGGATGGATCAAAATCAATGAAACTCAGTTGGGTATATGACCTGCAGTCGACTGGTAAAAAAAGGAACGTACACAAAGTCAGGCAAGGGCCGTCCACGGTCAAGCACACGCCGAAATTCTGACGGGCTTCCCCAAGGGATCTACCATGAACTGACTGAACGACACATGATCATCATCATCCATGAGGATTGCATTGTCGTCCTTCTCAGGCGGCAACTTCGCGTACAGCCCCTCTCCGGCTTTTGGCCACGTGGGTGGCATAACATTCCTCGGTAAGGGGGCCACCTCAATCACTGGGCCTGATGAGCTCGTCCCGGCCTGCGCGGCGGCCACGAACGTAGGCGCCTTCTTGAGGCTCTTCGTTCGTTGTCGTGCGTGGGGGTTGATGGCTGTGTGACCGTGTCGGGGCCGTCCTGGAGCTCGTCTCGGAACTGGTGCGGGCGCTTGTGACGTGTCTGAGCGACCGAGGGATTTTTCCCAGTCCGGAGAGTCGAAGATGGGGAGGCTGGGGTGTTTCTTTGACACGGAGACCAAGATGTCGGGGAGGAGCTGCGGGCGGAGCTGGTCGCAGAAGGAGAGGATGTTGAGGAGGTCTATGCGGCTTTTCTGCGTGAAGTACTCGGCACGCTGGGGTTGGGAATGGCATGAGATTGGGAAGAGGTGCGTGGAGGGGAGTGACTTGAGACTCACAGCTGCGTCGGAAGCGTTGCCGGCGTGGAAACCGACGAGCACCTTCTTGGCGGGGTGGACGGCGGACGACGATGTTTGGTGCTTTGCAGATTGGAGCGGCGGTGCGACACCAGCGTCGTTGTCGGCTGCTGGAGACGTTGCCTTGGACACACCAGGTCCGAGTGCGGCTTTCTTCTGGACGGGAAACGGCATCGTGTTCATGGTGAAGTCCGGCATGTCGTCCTGCTCATGCTTGCGTTTGATTGTGGACGAGAGTGAGCCACCGTGGTCTTGTTGTGATGAGCCGGAGTCGGCGGCTTCACTGCTCAGACTTGACGAGGGCTGAGGCGTCATCGAAGCTCGCTTTAGTGAAGGGTCCGGGGCTGTGGAGGAGTTTTAGATGATGAGATGGATATGCGACAAGGTGAGTCACTTACTATTGGTCGAGTCGGCGAGGCGCTTCAGTATGAGTGAGGACGAGGCCGTGAACTGAGGGACGTAGCTGCTCCTTGGCGCGTCTGCATGCGCGTCTTCATCAGCCTCGGAAGCCATCGGGCCGTGTTCGTTTAATTGTGTCGTTGGTTGGTGGGCGTTGGGCGCTGCCGCTTCAGAGCGTGAGCGCAAAGTGACGATGACGATAAGATTGGCGGTGCCCGTTTCTCGGTGGGGAATTTACATGACGCAGCCATGTGAATGCATCAGTCACGAACAAGACAACTGCCTGCCTTGCTGGGTCCAGTGAGTGAGTGAGATGAGCCTGCAGCGCAAGACAGAGAAGGAGGGAATGAACATGGCAGAGTCGATGACTTCTGGTGAACCATTTGTCACGTGATCGGAGAATGCGCCGGCCACGAGGCACACGCATGAGTCCCCGGCGAGACGTTTCTGTTGGGCGGTAGTTCAAAAATTTCAATTTTTCACCGGATGACACCTTGGTCTCTTAAACGTGCAATGTCCAACGCAGAAAGACCCAGGTGCTCCGTCAGGATTTCGTCTGTATGCTGTCCCAGCATGGGCGGAGGGAGACGAGCACGCGGCTGAGTTTCCGAAAACTTGACGGGGGAGTTGACCATCTTTACTGGTCCGCATGCATCGTGCTCCATCTCTACGATCATTTCGCGTGCCTTTGTGTGCTCGTGGTTTAGGGTCGACTGTACGTCATTCACGGCCGCGTACGGCATACCCCTGCCTTCAAAAATCTGCAGCCACTCTTGCGTGGTCCTGTGCTGCGAGATGGATTCGATCTCGGCCTCCAACTCGTCGCGATTCTCGACCCTGTCGGCGTTTGTTTTGTACTTTGGCTTGTCCTTCCACTCTGGCTTGCCTAGGCCGTCGGCCAGAATGCCGAACAGGCGATCGTTGCCGCCGCCGAACAAAATGTCGCCATCCTTGGTCTTGAACGATCTGTAGGGCACAATGGAGGCTGCAGTGGTCAAGAAAGAAAAAGAAAAAAACGCGTGAGTGCTTGACAGTGACGGTGAGAGGGCGGGAAGACTCACGATGTGCCGTGCCCCAGCGGCCGGTATCTTTCTCGCCGCTGATGAGGCAGCTGCTGGCGATGTTTGCCAAGGTTGCCGTCTGGCAGTCACTCAGGGCCACGTCGATGTGCTGGCCTCTGCCGTTCTTGCCTCTTCCCAGCAACGCCGCCAGGATGCTGTTGCTCGCATAGAGTCCGGTGGTCAGGTCTGTGACGGCAACGCCCACCTTGACGGGAGGCCCGTCGCGTTGGCCAGTGATGTGCATCAGACCAAACTCTGCCTCGACCATGACGTCGTAGCCTGCACGATTCGAGTACGGGCCGGTCTGACCGTAGCCGGTGATGGAGGCGTAGACGAGACCTGGGTTGATCTTGTGCACCGTCTCATAGTCCATCGAGTACTTCTTCAGAGTGCCGGGCAGATAGTTCTCGACCAGAACGTCACACTTTGCGACGAGTCTGTGGAGGATGTCCACGCCCTGCTGGTGCTGGAACGAGAGGCCGATGGATTTCTTGTTTCTGTTCGCCTGCAGCGTGAAGCGTCAGGAGGCGGCGAAAGTGTAATGTGACTCGAAGCAAGCACAGAGAGGAGGGTTGACGACTCACACCAATGAAGTAGGCTGATTCCCCGGGCCCGCTTGCATTCGAGTCTGACTTGTAAGCGGCATATGGAGGGCCCCAGGCCCTGGTGTCGTCACCGCGGACGGGATGTTCAATCTTGAGAATGTCGGCCCTGGCTTCATGAGCATTCATTGTATGTATGTATGTGTGTGAGGCGAAGCACCGTACCCTAGATCACCTAGAATTTGCGTGCAGTACGGCTGACAAGCATGAAACGTCAGGACACAAACGTCAACCTGTGTTCGGGCGTCTCCGACACTTACACCAGCCAGCACCCGGCTCATGTCGAGCACTCGATAGCCTTGGAGAGGCAGTGCCGTCTGAGCGGCCGAGTACCGCCGCAGACCAGTCGCAGCGGCTGACAGCCGCCACTGTCTCGCAGGACGAGCGCCTTTGACCACGATAGACATGGTTTTTCCCAAGTACGAACGGCAGCCCAAGGACCCGGAGGAATGTGAAAGTCGTTGAGGAATCCGGGAACAACCTCGGCCTTCCTCGTTGCTTGTGTGGGGGAAGGAGCGGGGGGCGGGGGATCGCTGAGGGGACCAGCCATCAGTGAGTGGACCTGGCCCCTGGCGCCTCCACCACGGCGCTGCTGCCCTCTCTGCATTTCACACATCATCAACGAACATGGGCTTTCCCATCCTCATCCTTTTGCCCAGGGGCATGCATGCAGATCAGGCGCTCGGGCTTTTTCTGCCTCGGCCAGCCGGCCTTGACGTGCCGACGTTCAAAGGGACCTGCCATGGCTTGGTTTCGGGAACCAGTATGCGGCCCCTTGCACAATGCCAGTCTCTCGCTTCCAACAGCCAACCAAACGAGCAGAGCAGTCAGCGCACTCCGTATCGTCAAAGCTCACCACAGACTCGCCCCTCGGACATACGACCAGTGACCAAAAATAGCACACATCTCTTTGTCGGACAAAGGCTCGTAGACTCAACATGTAGCAGCAGGTTGTAGGTGATAAAAACACATACATGTCATGCATGGTACGCGTCTAGTACCACTCTTGGATTCATGCTCGCTTGCCGCCCTCTTCTACGTCTTGTTGCTCACTTTATAATCCCATCATGGCCATACTCACTCGCGCAGAAGACACCGACCGGACCACGACTTGGGTCATTGTTGGAGTCGTTGTCGGCGTCCTTGTTCTGACCGGCCTCGTCGTCGGCCTCTCCCGCCTCGGTTCGAAGATCCGGCCCTCCAAACCCCATACAGCGAAAGGATGGCCGCGTCAAAGCCCCTCCTTGTCGCGGGGACATTTCTCTCTTCTTGGGAGCAAGCGTCTTCCGCATAATTATGAGCACCAGCGGCAGCACTTGATTCGGAAGGCGTTGGCTGATCGAGCGGCCGCGGCGGAGCGACACACGGCAGGATGAAGGCTGCTGCGGATCGTTTGGCACTTTGAGCTTTGCTTTACGTTATCAAGAATCTTCTGATGATGCAATCCTCTGGATGCGTGGAGTCTCAGAGCCGAAGCTACTGCATGGGCAGCAGATGACCTATGGCAGCCATGCAGGGCTCCAACGAAGAAGTAGACATGTGGTGCATCAGAAAACATCCGAGGCCGATGCAGCATGACGCCGGTTAGAGACGAAGCTCTGCGAATGGACCGTTGACCAAACTTGCAAGCTTCGTGAGAACGGCGCGGTGCATCCTGTTTCGTAACATCAGGGCCATCGCAAAAGCAAGATACGGGCTACCAAGAAACGACGATGATGAAGCATATTACAGATTACAGTGAGCGAAACCACCCCCCCATACGTGCCGGATCACCTGGGTCAAATCTTGGTCTCAGACCTTTTGTAACGACATGCCGTGCATCTCTTTGCACAAGTGTATTGTATGTCTTCTATTGTGGGCTATGGATAGACGTCTATTCATTGAAACATTCAAGTCGTTCCGAACATTGCGTTTCTTTTCGCCGCCCCTATCATGCGCCCAGCTTGTTGGTCACTTCAACAAAAGCTTGCCACTGCTTCCACGCCTCGCCGCTTTTGATGGCCCATTTTGCTCTTCTGTAGCCTTCCTTCCAGCGCTGTCCTCCGTGTCCGCGCTCCAGTATCACCTTGCCGTCATCGCCAGGTCCCATGTCGCTGCTGTCCGCTTCGCACACGCCTGATACAACGAAAAGCGCAGCCGTGTTGATGGCAATGAATTCAATCAACGGATCGCCGTCGGGAAACTCTCCACGCAGAATCCGTCGCAGGATCTCGGCATTCTCAGCCGGCTCCTTGCCCGGAGAGACGTCGCTGAGGGGGTACCGCTTGGCGCCGAAGTCCTCCGGCGTGATGACGAAATGTTTCACCGTGACTTGGCCGCCGCCGGCGCTCTCCTCCTTGATCATCCAGCAGAGCGTCCCGCCCGCGCAGCTGATCTCGTCCAGCTCCTCTTCCCCGCAGACAATGAGAGCCTTGCGGCAACCGGCGTTTTTCAGGGCCTGGGCAAAGGGTGGCCCCAGATCACGTCTTCCGACGCCGATGACGCGGGCTTCCAGCACGTCGTCTACAGGGTTTGCCAGAGGCCCCAGGTTGTTGAAGATGGTCCTGAACGGTAGCTGTTTCCGGATGGGCGCCACGTAGCGCATGCCGGTGTGAAAGACGGGCGCAAACAGGAAACTGTAGTTTGTCGCCTCATAAATCCTGACGAGTGTGCTGGGCTTGACGGCGTTCAAGACCGGAGCCGTGGGCTTCATGCTGTTGATCATGTCGGCACTGCCAGACTTGGACGTGCTCGCCCGGTTTCCGTGCTTGGACATCATGAGGAGCGAAGACGCCAAGATGGACGCCGTCGTGCTCACATTGAACGTGTTGTGGGCATCTCCGCCCGTTCCTACAATGTCGCACTGCATCAAGTACTTAGTGGGTAGGCCTAGACAATTCATCATCGGGACGGACGAGACACCAAGCAGACAGAACGTACCAGGCCGCCATTGTATTGGCCCTCCTTTCTGCCTCTCTTGGAGAGAACAGCGCCAAGCTCGGCGACAGGGATGTCCTCGGCTGCCTCGAGCATGACAGCTGCCGTTTTCTGCAGAACATCGGCCCGAATGTCCATCTTGGTAAAATGTAGAGCCATGAGAAGCGCAGCCGTCTGTGCTTCCGTGACCCGATTCGTAAAGAAATGAGAAATGGCTTCAGCAATCTCATCTGGCGACACTTCGGGGTCCAAAGGCCACAACTTGGTCAACAACGGCTTCAGATCGACTGCAAGGGGACCACCATCCTGGCTCACACCCGAGTGTGTCGATGCCATTTTGTTCAGCGGATATGGTTGGAGTGCAACGGCGGGCTACCTCAACCGTCAATCCGGGAGGCGACGGGTAAATCACACAATTGACGTGAGCTGTGAAGCTGTATGTGTGTATATTTGCCTTGCATATGTGAGACATCGGCCCCCATGGTCTGTCGGACTGAGGCAGCTGAGAGCCCTTGGTGAGTCAGCGCAAATCATTTCATGTCAATGTGACCCTGGCCTGGCAAATGCCATCACGTACTTTGCTACTTGTGGAGGTTGAAAGTCCAAAATGGTAGGCCCATTAGCCGATCTCGGCCACGCTTCCGCGCTTACAAAATCCCGCCGCCTGGCAGTGCGCCCAGCCGGATTAGTCAGCTGCAGAAATCCGGTATGTAGGATGAAGCTTATATTTCTCTTCACACTTCACTTTGATCAAGCTGTGCTTGACCAAAAATACTTATTTCAGCTTATTTAGGCCTTCACAGAAACAAGATTCGGATTCGTCTCGATCAAGCATGCGCCTGAGTGTGATCATTATGCGCGACTGTGCCTGATAACCGAAGGCAGAAGAGCATGTCACATGAAGGTCACGTGATCTCCGTCGGCGCGGGGCGCACGCTTGCAATCATCTTCTGCCCGACTGCCTGGAGAAGGGGACGCCGCATCTCTCTCCTGCGCACCTTAATTTGTCAGGCAGGCAGGACCTCGAGATTGACGTCGCAAAGTGAAGACCATCGACACCACCGAGATCCACGAGCGCGAAATGTTCCCCGCCGGAGGAGAGAGCAATGGCGGGGGCTTTCGGGAGGACTTGAACAATATCCTGTGCTGCCCCGATTGCAGGGAGATTCCGCCCAACCTCGTCGAGGAGTTCTCCAGTGGTGACATGGTCTGTCAGAGTTGTGGCGTCGTCGTCGGCACGCGCATCATCGACACAAGATCAGAGTGGCGTACGTTCGCTAATGACGATCATGGTGGCGACGACCCAAGCCGTGTTGGAGGACCTCAGGACGAATTTGTGGAGGGCGAACAACTCGCCACAACCGTTGCCTTCTCGGACTCCAAAGCACACAAGGCCCTGTCCCGTACGCAGAACAACGCGAACCAGGACAAGTCTCAGAAGGGTCTGATGCAGGCCTACAAGGAAATCGTGCATCTTTGCGACTCAATCACTATGGGTCATAACGTAGCAAATGCGGCCAAGCACATATTCAAACTCGTGGATAAACACAAGTTCATGAAGGGCAAACCCCAAGACGTCGTCATAGCGGGCTGCATCTTCATCGCATGTCGACAGAACAACTGCCCCCGTACTTTTCGCGAAATCTTCAACCTCACTCATGTTAGTAAGAAGGATGTCGGCCGAGTGTTCAAACAACTGCAAAAATTCCTCAAGAGATTGCAAGACACCGAGGGCGAGGGTGTCGTCGGTCTTAACACCGTCACAAGTTACGAGAACACATCCATCGGCGCGGAGGATCTTTGTAGCCGTTACGTGTCGCAGCTTGGCTTCAAAAAC
Organism: Aschersonia sp. MBC 735; assembly: GCA_030783925.1. Taxonomy (NCBI): domain Eukaryota; kingdom Fungi; phylum Ascomycota; class Sordariomycetes; order Hypocreales; family Clavicipitaceae; genus Aschersonia; species Aschersonia sp. MBC 735. Next base: position 24,956 of record JARJRV010000087.1, on the reverse strand, counting down.
CAGCAAAAAATCTCAAAGATCTCCCGCGAGCTCGCGGAACGCGCCAATGACATTTCTGCACTGGCTGGCCGGTCTCCTTTGTCGGTCGCTGCAGCTTGCATTTACTTGACTTGCCACCTCATTGGCGAGCCTCGGTCCTCGGTCCCCATCGCGAGACAGGCCGGCGTTAGCGACGGTACGGTCAAGACGGCATACAAGCATCTCTTTGCCGCCCGCGAGCAGTTGATCCAGCAGAAATGGCTCGATGAAGGTGGTGATATGAGCAAAATACCCCAGGTGCAAGCATAGTACACGACGAATCAGAGCTAGAGCAGCATCGTCGATACTGCATCCGCCGCCGTCTCTCACCACATTCTTCTCTTTGCTGGACTTGCTTCTCACATATATTTCTCATTCGAGTTTGTAGCTCATTGACAGCGTGTATCACCGTAATTGAAATATAGATATGCCGATCAAAGGCATGGCGTTGGAGGACCTGTGGCTGTCTTGTTTTTGGTCCCATACTAGGGAACACACGATGCTTCAATGCTGGGGACGGGAGAGCGATGGTATAGATAACAAAATGCAAAAACTGTTAGCTATCTCTCCATGACACAAGGGGAGACAAAATCCCATTCAAGACCCGAAATCATACGAGCCAGTATCTGTGAAATGTCATTGATCGGCCTGGTCTGGCCTCCATTTAACAGCCCGTGCTCTGGCCTGACTGGCTCCTGTACTACCTCTTTGTTGTATTGCCGTTGCACAGCCAAGTGCGCTGACATCATTTTCGCTGCCCAAGTTGCGAAAATGAAAGCTGAAGCACGGACGCATGATGATGCGCAAGGCCCGTCCAGCAGGGAGACGTCGGCCCCCTCCCCCTTTTTTCTTGCCGAGGGTAGCACAACGGAAGGGTTTTCTCTTTTCTCGTCCGTCTTCTCGGTCAAGGGCCGTTTTTTTCAAATGCAACGACGTGTCTGACCCATACATACATACATACATATGTACATATATGTATGTCTAGTCTACCCCTACGTAACTGGTAGTGGGTATGGGATCTGAGAACCGAGATAAGCTTCTTTTCTGTTGCTGGGCGACAATTGAGCCTTGACCCGGGTCCTTTGAGGCGAAAAAGACGGTGAGAGAGGCGTGCCTTGATCGGGGTCGACGTGCAGCTATTACACACCGTTGAGCTTTTTGGTGATACACGCTGCCAACGCATCCTCCTGCATGTCTCATTCGTTACCGAAGCCTTATGAGGACCCATCGTCTTGCAGACTCGGAGGCAAAGCAAAAGATTTCTCGGTTGTGTGAAGCTCGGGCGAATCATCTTTTCACACACCGCGCACAGGAACTTAAATGCTTTTCGGGGGCCGGTCATTAGTACAACGGACCTTTTGACGAGGCAAGTCTCACGGCATGAATGACCTCGGAGGCACCCTTTGAACAATCGCCGTTTTACAAAGAACCGCTCAGTGCCCTTGATCGAGGTTGGGCAGCTTCGCAGACGCGGTAGAGCGTCATGATAAGAAAAGAACGCATCCATCCGCAACATCTAATTGCCCAGTGGGAAAATCGCTTCTCAGCGCAGAATCCGATGCTATTGTCAAACTTTAGGGTCTGGCCGGTTTCTCGCCGTGCAAATCGAATGAGAACTTGCCAGACATCCGCAACGGAGGGCCACTTACATATCGCGAAAGCTGATACTCACAAGTCTCATCCTCCTGAACATACGACAAACGCTTCTTCACCAGACTTCGTCAGTTCAATATCAAGACACCACGTTTCCAATAGAGAGGCCAACATGTCTGCGAATAAGCCACTGATTGTCCTGCTATCCTTTGGGGGCACCATTGCTGGTAAGGGCGAGACGAACTCAACGTCGGCAGAATACGAGCCCGGGAAGTTGTCAATCGAGAGTATCATCGAGTCAGTGCCGGGCTTGAGTCACCGGGCATATCTTGAGGGTCATAATCTGGCCGCGCAGGGCAGTCCTGACATCAGTGCTGGAACCATCAAACACGCGCTCCGGGAGATCCAGCGCTGTCAGAAAGATGACAAGTATACGGGAATAGTCGTCACCACCGGCACAGACACCATGTGCGAGTTTGCGTGGGCGTTGTCCATGGGAGCCATGAACGACTGCGCGAAGCCCATCGTTGTCACAGGCGCTATGCGACCAGCAACAGCTCTAAGTCCAGATGGCCCGAAGAACCTCTTTGACGCCGTGATCGTGGCTTGCGACCCCCAGTCCCGAGACCGCGGCACATTAGCCGTCATGGGTGGCTGTATATTCCTGCCTCCATTCTTTCTCAAAACAGACACCTGCATGCTGGACGCGTTCACAGGCGGTGAAGCCGGGCCCGTTGGCCGCATTGATTCTGGGGTCGCTCGCTTCTTCTTCGAAGCAAGTCGGCCTAATGTTCCGCGCGTACCGCTGGATGACCTGAGTGGTGACGAGCCGTTTCCGTGCGTCAAAATCGAATACGGCCAACTAGGCCATACGGGCGACACCATCGATATATTGCAGCAACAAGGATGGAAAGGGCTCATTCTGGCCGGCATGGGCGCTGGAAGTTGGACTACGGAAGCTGGAGAGAGGTTCAGGGAATTCCATGCAACGATGGGCACTAAAATCCCGATTGTGGCTTGTCGACGAACTGCCGCCGGCTTTGTGGGTCGAGAGAGTATTTTCGGGCTTGGAAATTCTTGCATCCGCGCTGGGCCATTCAATCCTGAACAATGCGCTGTCATGTTGCAGTTTGCCCTGGCCAATGGCTGGGGCAGCCAACAAATCGAGCAGTGCTTCCATGGCGCGGGAATTTAGCTCCTTTCTTCCTTCGAAAGATTGAAGTTTCGCCTTTGAGGCTGAACAGCGGCAAAACGTTGTCGGTTTGAGCATGTACATTCTGGAATTTTACCTGCTCAGTAGAAATGATGAAGAATTATGATACGTTCGATTTTCGGCGGCGCGAGAGTAGTCTGGCTGCATTGAGGCTTGCGCCAGCGAACTTTGAGGACGTACTCTGGGCGTGAGCCTCGTGTGTCTCGAGTTGTCCTCTCATCGACTTCAAATCTTTCCATTTGTGTTCCATTGCCGGTGCCGGCGACTTCCCCACGTGGCTGAACTTGTTGGATGGTATGGAAGCCGGTTGGTGGACGCCGAAGACGCCTGGGCGCAGCGGTTTGACTCAATGCTACAATAATATATCGGGTCGTCCAATGATCATGACGGTTCGTTTGAAGAAGGTGGTGGCAAAAAGGGTGGTCGCCGGCGGCAGTCGCACATCCCACAAATGTTTCTCCGGAAGATGAGGCTAGGCCCCCGAACGCGGAGCAAATTGTTCCTGTTTTCTCGAAAGCTCAACCGGGCCAGATTGCAGCCACATCCCTGTGCGCAGTTCCATAGCCTGCAAGATCGGCCTCGGCCTCTCTGCCGTAGCGCGGCGAGGCATTATCGCTTGCTAGCCTCGCCGAACTATCGACGGCGCCGTTGCCAGGTCATAATCCCTGTCTCAGATGGAGGTACCCTCATGCAGCGCCAATACGGCTGAGAGGCTCGTCCCCGTGTCCCTGCATGGCGGGCCGTCCATTATGCTTTGGCCGGGACGTCTTGCCCCATCTCATGAGAGGAGTGACGACTGCAGATACCGTGGCTTGTTGGCGTTTGTGGCGAGCCGTCTGAACCGCTTCCTTCTCTTCTCGGTCGCGTTTCTTGCCTCTTCTCTTCTCGCACGCCTTCATCCTTGGGTTTTTACTTTTTGCATTCTGGTTTTTGCAAGACCATGGTTCCGGTTGTCTTGCCAAGCGACCTCTCGCAGACCGTCACGCAATGGCGCAGGTTGAGGGTTGTGCGACGGAAAAGCGGCAAAACCAGGGATTCTCGAGTCTGCACCCCGAACGAATCGCAGCTTCTTGGACGAAACGTTCCTTGCAGCAGCAGCAGCTCCGAGACAAAGTCAAGAATGGCGTGAGCAAATGGTATCGACGCTTCGTCGTCGACAAATTGTTTGGCAAGAAGCATGTGGTGGCTTCCAAGAATGGAAGGTGCATCCCACTTGCTTTGGAACACGACCAACCTTTGATGGACGCGAGACGGGGACGCGCCTACATGTCCAACAACGTTCGCACGTCGCGTTACAATGTGTGGGACTTTGTTCCGAAGCAATTGCTATTTCAATTTACGCGCGTGGGCAACTTTTACTTCCTCTGCGTCGGCGTGCCACAAACGGTAGGAAGTCTCTGGCGCTTTGCAAGTCAATTTCGAGCGCACCAATGACTGATCTTACGCGTTCTCGCCATCTGCAGATACCCGGCTTGTCAACGACTGGCTCTTATACGACCATTCTACCTTTGCTTTTCTTCGTTCTCTTGACTATTGCTAAAGAAGGCTACGATGACTTTAGACGCCATCGATTAGACACTGTGGAAAACGCCAACTTTGCAACCGTGCTTGGTCGCAAGGAACAAGATGAGAGCGAGACGGAGCCACCAAGCTCCCTGAAGCGCCTTAATCCTTTCCGCATAAAAACGACATCCAAACCGCGAAAGGTGCCCGATGATGAGTACCAAGGGGTTCGCTGGCTGAACACACGCTGGAGCAAACTCAAAGTTGGTCACATCGTGCGCCTGTCTCGAGACGAGCCTGCTCCTGCGGATCTTGTCTTGCTTCACAGCGACGGAGACAACGGTCTGGTTTACATCGATACAATGGCTCTGGATGGCGAGACGAATCTGAAGACGAAGCAGGTTTGCCATGCTCTTGCGGCTTGTTCTTCTATCGGAGGAATTGGAAGCTGCCACGCTGAATTTGTCGTGGAGGATCCCAACCCCGATCTCTTCAGCTTTGAGGGCAGGGTCACCGTAGATGGTACGCCTGTACCATTGACCCTCAACGAGGTGGTTTATCGGGGCAGCGTCATGAGAAACACCACGGCTGCTATTGGCTTAGTCGTCAATACCGGTGAAGAATGCAAGATTCGTATGAATTCGAACCAGCACCCAAGTGCCAAGAAGCCAGCCTTGGAGAAGGTGGTTAACATGGTTGTTGTCACACTGGCCATCTACGTGGTGATACTGTCAGTGGGAGTGTCCATGGGCTACGTCAAGTGGAAAGACGACTATGAGCGCTATGCCTGGTACCTGGATCAGGCATCCGTTCCGTTTCACCAGATCATTATTGCCTTCATCATCATGTTCAACAATGTGGTTCCACTGGCTCTCTACATTAGCCTTGAAATTGTCAAGGTCGGCCAGCTGCTAATGTTGAACTCCGATATCAACATGTATCATGAGGCTTCTGACACTCCAGCACGTTGCAACACCAATACCATCTTAGAGAACCTCGGCCAGGTTGGCTACATATTCACAGACAAAACCGGGACGCTGACAGAAAACATCATGAAGTTTCGGAAGCTGAGCGTTGCAGGCACTGTGTGGTTGCATGAGAAGGACCTTGAAATGACAGATGACGAAGGCGCCCACCCCCTTACATCTACGTTCTCGTCATCAGACGATGACGACGACGTAGCGCACTTCGTCCGCAAGTCGTCATTGCCCAAGTCTGGGATCATTCAAACCGTCCGGGACGACACGACGCATCGACGAGGAACACCAATGGCTCTACCCAGGACCTCAGCCGCAGGTCGTCGCTCATCATCACAATGGCGCTCAACCGGACGTCCAGACCACATTCAGCCAGACGTCAACACGGCGGATCTCATCGAATATCTCAAAGCTCGACCCCACTCAGCCTTCTCCAGAAAAGCACGAGACTGTTTGCTCGCCATAGCCCTTTGCCACAACTGCTTGCCGGAGATGAACGATGGCAAGAGGGACTTCCAGGCCTCGTCACCAGATGAGTTGGCTCTCGTACGAGCAGCCCAAGAGCTTGGTTACCAAGTCACGCAAAGAACACCAAAGGCGATCACTATACAAGTGCCGCAGCCCATCGGGGCCGCAGACGAGATGACATTCGAGGTTCTTGATGTCATCGAGTTCAGCAGCGCCCGGAAGAGAATGTCCATACTTGTTCGGTATCCGGATGGCCGCATATCTATCATCTGCAAAGGTGCAGACTCTGCTATCCTGCCGCGACTGAAATTGTCATCATTGGCTCTGCAGAAAGCAAATGAAGTGAGGAAGAGCGCAGATCTGGAGCACGAACTGTATCGTCAGAGCCAACAATGCGAGCCTCGTAATAGCTTCGGCGGCAGGCGAAGTCTCACTGTCCGACGAACGCCTGGTCTCAACAGGGGCCGGAGCATCGACCAACAGCGTCAGCCTTCGACGCGAAGAAAGTCATTTGAGGTCCATAAGCTGATGAGAGTCTCTGTCGATCGCCTTCATGAAAAAACCCCTGCGTTGCGCGGGGTGTCTTTCGATGTTGCACGAGCTCGTGGTCCCATGGTGAACTCGGCGAACCATCATGGCCATCTGCCGGTCCCGGGGCATCTCAGTTTCTTGGAAGACTCACATATACATGACGAGTCTGAGGTATTCGCCAAATGTTTCAAGCATTTGGATGAGTTTGCGACGGAGGGCTTGAGGACCTTACTTTTCGCCCAGAAGTTCATCTCGGAGCATGATTATAGAGAATGGAAGGAAACTTACATCAGAGCGACTACCAGCCTTGTAGACCGCCAGCAATTGATAGAGGACGCTGGAGACATGGTCGAACAAGCTTTCGATTTGATAGGCGCCACTGCAATTGAAGACAAGCTTCAGCAGGGCGTTGCTGAGACGATTGATAGACTCGGTCGAGCCAACATCAAGATCTGGATGCTCACAGGCGACAAGCGTGAAACGGCCATCAACATCGCACATTCCGCCCGTATTTGTCGACCAGGCTCGGATCTTTACGTTCTTGATGTCTCGAAAGGGTCGCTGGACGATCAACTTGTGGCAATGTCCGAGGACATGATGAACAGTTCGATCCACAGTGTTGTTGTGATTGATGGCCACACGTTGGCGGCCGTGGAGAAGTCGGAGGCTCTGTCGAATCAGTTCTTCTCAATTATGCTGCTCGCCAACTCAGTGATTTGCTGTCGCGCGTCACCAGCGCAAAAGGCACTCCTCGTGAGGACAGTGCGATCCGCCTTGAGCAGAGGGAAGCTCAAAGGTGGCGGGTTGACCTTGGCCATCGGTGACGGAGCTAACGATCTGGCCATGATCCAAGCAAGTCATGTAGGTGTCGGTATATCAGGTCAGGAGGGTCTGCAGGCCGCCCGTGTCGCAGACTTCGCGATCGCCCAGTTCCGGTATCTTCAACGACTACTCTTAGTCCACGGTCGATGGAACTACGTTCGTACAGCAAAGTTCATTTTATACACTTTCTGGAAGGAAATGTTTTTCTATCTGCCCACGGCTCAGTATCAGAAGTATACCGGTTACACCGGAACATCGCTCTACCAGTCGACCAGTTTGACCGTCTTCAATACTCTGTTCACAAGTCTGTGCACAATTTGTCTGGGCATATGGGAGCAAGATCTGAGCGCAGAGACGCTATTAGCGGTGCCGGAACTCTACGTCTATGGGCAGCGTAACATGGGCTTGAACGCCTGGAAATACTGCCGGTGGATGTCCTTGGCGGCCATTGAAGGCGTCATCGTTTGGTATGGCGTATGGGCGGGTTACGGTTGGATATCGCCGTCTGCGCGTGACGAGGGTCTCTATGCCCTCGGTACTCTCGCGTTCACTGTAGGTGTTTTATGGATCAACTGGAAACTTTTGTAAGCACAATTTCCCCCCTCTTTCTGAACAACAAGTTTCTTAGTCCAGAAGCTGACAACCGACGCAGTATTTTTGAAACACACTACAAGCCTGCCCTGGTTATTGTGGCCTTTCTGATGACAACATGGGGATGGTTTGCCTGGCTTGCATTTCTTGATGGTGTCTACGCTCCTGGACCCGATGGCCCGTACAACATTCGCCAAACCTTTACCAAAGTCTTTGGTTGCGATGCAGTCTGGTGGTCAACAATGTTCATTGTTCTCGCAATTCTGGGTCTTTTGGAATTGGCTGGGAAGACTATCAAGCGAAACTTGCTGATGACGGGAAGATGGCATTGGCCGCCGTGGAGGAGGGGCCGTATGAGCGACAACGTGGAAGACTGGGATCTCGAGGTATGGCAAGAACTCGAGCAAGACGCCCAGATCAGAGAACGTCTGAGGACGCTAGCGAACGATGAAGAGACGAAGCAAGAGTTGGAAGAGGGAGATGTGTTCGACCTGGAAGCTCGGATGGATGCATAGGCAGTGTTCCAGTTCCCTGTTTGCGCCCATGACAGCCAGCGTCTGAACAGATGGCTTGGCGCACCGATACCCATTCTGCACGTGTCTATTTACGAAAATATGATGATGATTATAGAATATACATGTTATTCGGCGCCACTGATCAAAGACTCTCTCGGACGCTACTGGCATGTCATGTCCTGAACTCCTATACTGTGTTCTCAGGAGCGCAAGCAACGTGATGTATAGCAGAAACTTGGGGCTATCGTGGTCCCGCCCACAGGGGCTGCCGTTCGCGGACGCCACGTAGTCTAATTTGCGTGTTAGAGACCATGTTTGTCACATCACGTCATTCACGCAGGCCGCGTCATCAAGATAAATGATATTGGTCGTCGTTGCATAGTCCTGCCACGTGTCTGCGATTCCCCGTGTCCGAGCCCACTGATTTCTTTTTTCGAGTTCAATCCACAAACACAACCATTGTAAAGAAAAGGCAATAGAAGACTTGATGGGTAGAGGGGACAAAGGAGAAGAGTCGTATGCGCAGTAAAACAGATTGGGGATTTTCCTTTTGCTGCTGGGGTCCAATTGTACAAAATACGCCAGGGCCTGGGTTTCAAACGGTGAAACACAAAATCTCATCTGGCCTTTCCCGCCCCTCTCGCTGTTTCCTTTGCCCTTTTTTTTTCACTCCCTCCAAATCATTCTACCTCATCGTAGTTTCGTCAGGCAACGCAGCACGCCGAAACTCGATTATTGGTGACAATCTGCCATCTCGCCATCCCCATGCTTGGAAAGAAAAACGTCAATAGAACCACACATCGGCGCGAGTCCTCGCATCCAGGTCGAGTTCCCTCAAGACATCCACATCGGGCGGTCGATATCCCAGTCTCACCAGCTGATCGACGCGATATCTTCCTCGCCGCTTCCCCCCATCGCGGTTCCTACCCCACTAATGGTAGTTTCCGCCCCAACCACCTCGCTGCTGTTGCTGGTTGGCCCCATAGTAGCCACCGCTGCCGAAATTCTGGCCATAGTTATTGTATGGGTTGCTGCCGTGCTGACTGTTGCTGCCGCCGCCTCCCATACCGTAGTTGCTGCCGTGGGCGTTGTGGCCTTGGAGATGGCTTGGGTAGCCGCCGTAGCCTCCTCCCATCTGGGAGTTCTGAGGCGGTGGGAGACCACTCTGTCCGCTTGAGGAGTTGTTGGCTGCCGAACCGGGACGCGGTCCGCCTCCTGCAAGTGAAGGGGACGGACCAGACACGTTCGCCTTGCTGTCTCCAAACGGCTTCAAATCATCACCGGAACCTGGCACGGGCGGCTGAGAATTGAAGGACTGGCCTGAGGACTGGTAAGAAGAAGCACCACCCCGTCCAAAGCTGTCATGTGATCCGCCGAAACTGCTGCTGCCGAGCGAGGCCTGATTGCCAGACTGCCCAGCTCCAGAACGCCCGTACTCACCGACACCAGTGCCGAGGCTATTGTCACGATGAAGCGACGCAGGGCCGCCGAAGGAGTTTTGCGACGAATTGTGATCGTAAGGTGCATTCGGAGACATAGCATAGGGCTGACCGTACATGCCGGCCTTGCCACCATATGGGCTAAAGCCTCCTTGCTGACTGTAACCCGAGTAATACTGATGATAGTAGGGATTGTTGAAGTAAGGGTGATTGGCGAATCCGGGGTACTGTCCTCCATGTGCTTGCGGCTGCGAGCCAGGTGTCGCTCCGTGCTGAGGCTGCTGCTGGGACTGCTGACCCTGGGGACCCTGTTGGGACTGTTGGCCGTGATGGCCGTGATGGCCTTGCTGTTGACCTTGCTGCTGGCCTTGTTGTTGCCCTTGTTGGCCTTGCTGCCCACCCTGAGCCGATGGGTTAGGGGTCGAATGGCCGCTGTTCTGACTTTCATTGGAGCCACTGAATCGGGGCTGACTGTGCAAGGATCCGCTCTGCGGATACTGGCTGAGATTATCGGTGGCATTGTATCCGGCGAAAGCCCGCTGTTGCGAGCCGCCATCATGTTGGGTCTGAGCAACTTGTTGGGCACCGTATTGCTGTCCATACACGTTGTAAGAGGCTCGCTCCGGCTGGTTGGCGGTGTAGTAGTTTGAATAGTCATTCTGAGCGGAGGTGAAAGCAGTAGTCGGCTGCTGGCCATGAGCTTGGCTGGTCGATGTTGAGAATCCCTCGAATTGTGGTTGATGAGATGCTTGTGTCGGCTGAACGGTATTGTTGAAGGCTTCAAGCGGCTTTTGCGCAGGGGCAGAATCATGAGGTCCGAACCGTCCATACTGCGGTGAATTCGTCGAGGGAAGCTGGGCCGCCGCGGGTCCCGTAGGAACTAGTCATAGCATGTCAGCAAATTCGCCCGCGCATTGGAGGGCCAGTAGCGCGCTGGTTAGGATTCCTTACCAGCTCCAGGTACGGCTCCCGAAGCAGCTCCTGGCTTTTGGGAGTATGTCTCCGGAACGGCCACTGGTTGAGATGCAGGAGGCAGAGAGGCGCGTGGATGAGCAATTGGCGAATCAGCAGGGGGTTGTGCCCGGGTCTCGGGCTCTTCACGCTCTCCATCAACGTCTTCGTCCCCGTCATTCAGGCTAAAGGCGCCAAACTTAACGGCAGCGCGATCCACGTCACGATTGCCAGGCATGCGGACCGCCTCCTCCTGGTCCAGAACTCGTCGCTGATAGCTTGCGGCCCGAGCTGGACGCTCAGCCGTAGCCTTGATCGCAGATGCAGCAAATCCGCTGTTGACATTTCGGTGGGCCTGGTGCTGATGGTGAGCAGCTGATATAGGCGTGGCGGTAGCGCTGACAGGGCTCTGTCGCGGATCCCAAGAGTCAGCAGCGGTGCTTCTGGCAGTACCTGTCGCGGGTGGGTGAGACACATCAGCAACCTGTTCTAGATTTGTCTCGGTAAGTTCGTCTCTAGAGGGCGAAAGAACCGTTTCGTGCTCGACGGACGAAGTGGCCTTGGCTGGCAAGGCGCTCTGGGCCACAGGCGTGGTATCCCCTTCTGGTGCTTCGGCCCTTTGTGTTTCGGCGTGTATAGATTCGGGTACTACAGAAGGATCGGGTTCGGTAGACGTTTGGGTGACGGGTTCTACAGGGGCAGCAGGAGCGGGCTTCGGCGCCGTTGTCTGGCGTAACATGCTGGCCCAAGTCTTGGTCGCCGGAGCTGCAGGCTTAGGGTTATCGATGGATTTAGACTTTTCGATGGACCTCGCGTTCTGTGCCTCTTTCTGCTTCGATTTCGGCTTCGTAGCGTCCCAGATGGAAGATTCCTCTGTCGGGACTGAGAGCTGTGCATGATCTTTGCGGGGGGCGTCGCTACTGGGCTGCGTCGACCGGCCTCGGCCAGCGCCACCACGGCCTCCTCGCTCAGAACCTCTTCCTCGGCCACGACCGCCTTCAGAAACCGTACGACCACCACGAGCACTGCGAATAGGAGGGGGCGCCTCATTGGAAGAGGGCGCGGTGACGTCTCTGGCCTTGGAGCGAGTAGTCTTCTTTGCCTTTGATACCTCGCCCCATTGAGAAATTGTGCCTTTGGAAAATCAATTGTCAGCTCCGCGGTCACCATGGTGCAAGAGGCAGCATTCCGCAGGAGGCAGCCGAACAAGAATGAAGATCAAAGAAACATCAACGGACTGCGCAAAGCGAAAGACAAAAAAAAACGGGGCGGGAATGGTGGGAGAGAAAAGTAAGGCGGAGAAAGAGAGCCGAATGAAGAATCGACCTTGAGCATGCTGCTCAAAATTTGAAAATGTGCCCGACTTGTATAAATCCATGGGGAAACACTTTGCAGCCTGAATGACGAGCGTGGAGAGATGCAGGTGACACACCTTCGGCAATACGTGAAACAGTCTCGTTCTCGTCGCCATTTGTTTCCTGGAGAGCAAAAAGAACATCGGCCTCGGACCATTCAGAGAACATTTCGCGAATCACAGCTGTTTTGGCGCCGTATAGCTTGCGGAGCTCGGCAAAGTCGCCTTCGTCTTCGAATGCACCGATACTCTCGTCCTTATGATCTGATTTGTCTCCGTTGGTTCTCGAGCGACCGCCTCGACCGGCAAAGCCTCCTCTCCCGCCTCGGCCAGAGCCTCTGCCGCGAGAAGCGGACGGCCGTGATGCGACTTCGGACATGGATGATTATTGCGATGATTAATTTGGTATGTGTGCGTGGGTGGTGCGGCAAGCTCCGAAAAGGTCGAGCAGGCGTGATTCGATTGAAATGGCTCTCTGCGATGAAAAGATGCAGAGGCGGAAAGTAGAAAACCCCCTCGAGGGCCACCGAGATGAAGAGGAACAAAAGGGCGGATTGGGGCCTGAACCGCAGTGCAGAAAGTCCCGTGAATATGGGGGCAGATCAATGTGTTGAGGAGGGAAGCAGGTGATGAGCAACGTGGAAGGAGAAAAGAAGAGATGATGGGACGTGGTTCAGGGAGGGAGGCGCGAGGTTTAGCAGTGGTGCCAGGAAAGGATCAGTCAGTGGATAGATCGATTTTGACTTTGACAGGCTCCTGGCAACGCAGAGCGTGCGCGGCAGCCACTCAGAACTATGAATGCGCGTCGGTGGTGCCCACCGTGGAAGCGCCCGCCTCACTAGGAGCACCTGATATAGCACGTACGGCCGGGGGGGGGGGGGTCCCTCGCAGGCCCGCTGACTTTAGGCATCGTAGCCATCCCCAAAAAGAGTCTGGAGCAAAACTTGCCCGGTGGGGTGAGGGGGCGTCAGCTTGCAGCTGCATTATACTTGCAGTGTAAAGTACTTTTGCTGTGTTGATTTTGCCGACCTGAAAGTTGGTCGTGTGCGCGTGTGTAACAATCGCACACGCGTACGTCAACCTTATCGTCTACTTGCTAACTGATGTGTCCTCACTTGGTTGCCGAACCTTCCCCTTGATAAAATTGCTCATAGCGCAGCAGGACAGCCTGGAATAACGACGACACTCGCCGTCCAATAGAATGAAAGCTGCTCTGACTGTCGCGAACCCCGAACAGCGCCGTTGCCTGCCTGCCCATTCCTCAAAGCTTTGCCAGGGTCCGTCCATTCAAGCTCAAGAGCAGTGCAAGCACCAGCAGCGCAGTTCGAGGTCGTTCAAGATGGCGGCATCGAGGTCACCCATGCAGCAGCCGTCACGTATCGAGTCGTACGACCTCGTCTATTTGCGACAAGACTCGGTGTGTCGTTCTGGACCGAGAAGCTTTGACAAATTGGAAAAGAAGCTTCGCGTGTGACCTAGTGCCTCAAATACTCGAGAGCTTCTCTTTGTTTGCAAGGTGGATCCGAGTCAATGACAGTCGTGGACCACGCCTTCTCAACAAGCTCCGGCACTGTCTCCTGCGCAATCAAGTGCGCCGACGATGAATCCGCGCATGGTCAAAGTGCACACGGAGGACATGCATCCTCACTGCCTCGACCTTCCTGACCTGCCACACGTGAGCAAGCTGCTAGCGGCAGCAAAAGCAAGTCCCTGCATGGTGGAGCCAGCTTGGCCCCATCTTCGCTCCACCAGCCCTGCGAGCACTGCCATCCCGAGGCAATTCCAGAGAGTCACGTGACATGGACCGTCCGCAGTTCGGCTCAGGACCACTTGATCTCGTCACTGTAGAGCAACGGGCGTCTTGACAGGAAGCATCGTGGACTGTGCCTCTCCGCTTCATCTCCCAGAGCGGCCGTCTCTGGGCCAGATATGAGACATGTTCTCTTCCACCCGGTCAGCTCTATCGCTGCGGAACTTATTTGCCGGCTACCACGAACCAACGGGATTATCGAAGCAACAGTCCCAGAAGCTGCTCGACGGTCTCAAGACGTCTTTCCGGCAGGAGCTTGACCGCGAATATGGTCGCCCGTCCGGACGACCCACGGCTTCAGCACGCACCGTCGAGGCGGACAACCAAATTCGTCATTCCGCCGCGACCCAGCACTTGAAGTCGATCCTGTCCAATCCTCTGTTCAGCTACAGCAGACAGACGTGCCCTTCATCGCCGGCGGTCATGCCCACCATGCAGCGTGACCCGATGGACGTCTTCGACCACGCTGTCGCCAAGGGCATGATGACACTCAAGGCAGCCACGGGTTGCATCCTCGCCAAGAGGCAAACGCTGAGCGCCTCGGGGTCAGCCTCATCTTCCAAGACGGCACCACGCGTCCTGCGATGGCTCAAGGCGACCGGCGCTGAGGCAGACCTACGATTTCTCGACGACCATGCGTTTGTTCGTGCGCTGACGCCGCTGCTGCTAGCGGAGAGACTGGAGGGCGTTGCGTGGGAGTGGCTGTCGCGAAGCCTGACGGAGGCGCGACCGTCGTGGCCCGACGACCTGCGCGTCAAGCGCACCGCCTACCTCCTCGCTCGGATGGTGCACACCAAAAGCCAGCCCGAGCACGGAAACCTCGACGCGGCCATCACTGCCATCCTCCACGCCGAGAAGTCGTTCCATGACAGCCCGCTTCTCCCGCGGTGTCTCGTGCTGCCCTGGCGCTCAGTGTCGTGGCTGTCCACCGTGGAGTCCTTCAGCCGGACCGCCCCCTCCGAGGAGCTCTTCGACGCGCACGTCGCCACGGCGGATGCGCTACCTCTAGCGTTCGATGTCGAGACGGCCCATCTCCGCCTTCGCCATCCCACCAGACCCGATCACGCGCCTGCACTGCGCCTCTTCCACGACCGAGACAAGCTGCACAGACTGGTGCAACGTGTATCCAAAGGCCCGTTGAAGCACGTCAAGGCCAAGGGCATGGGCGTCCTCCCTTGGCTCGCCTTCCTCGGTCAAGACACCGTCAACCACCTGACGCAGTCGGGCCACATACAAGAGGCCGATAGCATCACCGCCCTTCTACGATCCGAGCTAGATATGTATTCCCCCGGTGTGGCATGAATGCCTCCGGCTCGCCACGCACAACAGACGCATCAAAACACCGCTTGTTCGCGAGCCGAGGCTGTGACAACATAATGCAGTTTCTCTTGTCCCCCATGATCAAAAAGACGATTTTTCATCAACACCAGGCAGGAAGACAATCGTGAACGTCTCAGTAAATACATGGCATTTGCAGTCTCGGAAATCTGGGGAACAAATGCAGCGTCTGACAACGGACAGACACTACAAAAATAGGGAACTCTCTCCCTAGACAGCGCACGCGGTCAATGCAGACACGACGCGATTCAAGTATTGTACATGGCAATATCGAGAGTCGGCTGCTCCCAGATCGCTGCACAGCACATAAGCGTGTCCGTACCCAAGACACAGATATGATGAGATATAGAATCAAAATTATGACAAAGCGTTCAATTGTACTCTCTAGATATCTTCGTCTCATGTGACGGTGGCGTGTGAGACCCAGAATCAAAGTCATGACAGAGCGTTCAGTTGTGGTCCCGATATGTCATCATTGTCTCGTGTGATGGTGGCATGTGAAGTCAACATCAAAATCATGACAAAGGGTTCAGTTGTAGTCAATTGTAGTGACTTGACGTCATCATCACCTCATGTGACGGTGGCATGTGAGACCCAGAATCAAAGTCATGACAGAGCGTCCAGTTGTGGTCTTTCGATGTCATTATTGTCTCTTGTGATGGTGGCATGTGAAGGCAACATCAAAGTTACGACAAAGGGTTCAATTGTAGTCACTCGATGTCATCATCACCTTATGTGATGGTGCTGTATGACATCTGAAAACCAAAGTCATGACAACGCGCTGAATTATAATATCTCCATGTCATTATCGTCTCATGCAGTTGCGACCACGCCAGTCACTCCGACTCGCTGTCCACTGAGTCCGAGAACCCCTGAAACTCCTCCTCTGACTCGGAGGCGGCTTCATCGCCTTCCTCTCCCTGGTCAACAATGTCATACACGGCCGACACGTCCCACCGGTCCCCGCCGGCTTTCCTGCTGACATACTTGACGAACTTGAGGATACCGCTGTCGCGCAGCACGATGCTCAATGTGTTCCACGAGGCGGCTTGGAAGAAGAGTATGTTGTCGTCTGCGTCTGCGTCCCCGCTGCCACCGCCGGCTTTGTACACGGCTGCATCTGTCTCCTCGGCGTCATCTACGGCCATGTACACTTCCTCGCCACCGACGTCAGCTTCCTCGTGCTTCTGTTCGCCCTCGCCGGACGAGGGGGTCAAGCCGAGACTGATCTCGAGGCGCGGCTTGCCGTCGTGACCCGTCGCG
Organism: Aschersonia sp. MBC 735; assembly: GCA_030783925.1. Classification (NCBI taxonomy): domain Eukaryota; kingdom Fungi; phylum Ascomycota; class Sordariomycetes; order Hypocreales; family Clavicipitaceae; genus Aschersonia; species Aschersonia sp. MBC 735. Next base: position 8,570 of record JARJRV010000087.1, on the reverse strand, counting down.
AGCGTGTAGTCGCTGCCGCGACGGAATCGACGCGCCACAACGTCGTGGCTTGTGATGATGCATCCGGTTGCCAACTGCAGCCATTGCCGGAATTGACGGCTGGGGAGAAGAATATCGACGAGCTCTGTGAGCGGAGTCTCGTCTCGCGCCGCGCGCAGCTCGCTTGGCCGCTGGTATAAATAGCGGTGCTTGTGCGGGGGTCTGGCGACTTCCCACTCCGGAGATCGAATTGCTTGCTTCTCCTGCTGTTCCTCGATGTAGCTGCGTACGCGCTGGGCAAATTTCTGGCAAAGAACGTCGGAGAGCGTGATGCTACACGTCTCGTCGAAGTGGGTGGACACGCGTTCCAGAGTGTCCGGCGTCAGGTAAGTCGGCGCCATATATTTGAGGAGGAACTCCAGATCGGCCTGGTCAAAGGCGTCGTCTTCGTCGGACGGCGCCTGTAGATTATCGACGAGCACTGGCTTGGCCTGCGGTGAGTCATATTGTGCAGGATTGCCCTGCAACTGCATCAGACTGCTGTTCCTGGCGTTCTTTTCCTCTTCTCCCTCGACGAAGCCCTCCTCCCCAAGCTGGGGGATGTGGAACCAGCCGCTGATGGCCATGCGCACACGCGCGTCGTCTTGCTTCTTGTTCTTCCCATGATAAACCTCCTCAACGTCGTGAAAGCTCTCGCCCGGCTGTACTGCGAAGAAGCTCAGTTGGTTCCAGGCCGGCGGAATGGTCTTGACAAAGTCCGGCAGCGGAGTCTTGGCCACCTCTGCGTCACCGCCGCCCTTGATTTCTTGCACGGGGTAGAGACGCAGCGCGCCACCCCATTCCGGCTGCCACGGCTCGTCAGGATCCGTCAGGTAGAGAATGTAACTGACTCTGCGGCTGCCAATGACATCGTCGTGGCATAGGAGAAAGCAGCCTGGTGTGTAAACATTGATGGCCATGTCCGTCTTTTTGCCGCTAAGAGGACCGCATCCTGTGACATTGGAGATGTAGTTTCGAAAAGTCTCGGAGTAGATAGCATCGCGCAGTGCCAGAAGTGAGGGCAGCTTGTCCAGAGAATGGTCGTCGAGCCCGTCCAGGTTCGCCAAGTCTCCTGATTGATGGATCTTGTAGATATCTGTCTCTTTCGGCGTGAAGTGGACGTGCTCGCGCACCTCATTGCGAACCGACCTGAGAAGCTTGTCATCGACAAGATGCTGGATGACGGCGTGCTTGTAGGGAGTCGACGTAGCATATTCCTTGGTGTACGTGTTCAGAACCGACTGGTCAAACAGGCCTCTGCGAAATCGCCGCTGCGCCTCCTCTTTCGAGAGAGCTGCGAGGTGCAGATACGGTCAGTCCAGCTTGTAAGAGACAACATTTGCGACCGAAAGCAAGTCGAGCAGGGAATAAGTAGTCTGGGACGGCACGGCGACGTACAGCGTTTGGTCTTCTTCCGCTCTGGTTCTTTCCTGCCGGCCACGGTGCCATCAGCTTGATCCTCTGCTTTTCTCTTCATGTTGTGCTGAAGACCGCGTTCGCCTCCAAACAACACTAGAGATCCTCATACACGACCAGGAAAGAATGATGGAGACAAATAGGTCATTCTACGCATCACCACCAAAAAAAAAAAAAAAAAAAAAAAAAGAGGAGCACAGCATTTTCACTGGATTTTCCCTCCCAGGAAGCGACGCGGCGGGCCGCCCGCCAACAACTTTTTCTTGTGGGTCGGTCACCTCTCTCGACCCCTCAATAGCTTCTGCCGTCCTGCCCGGTCGGCGTCTCGCTTCTCCCCGTCCGGCATGCATGAATCTATTGCCGCGGTTGGACCGTCCACTATCTGTCCGGGCACCAATGATGGCTCAGAGGGAGAGACATGGCGCTCGGTGTCGTGTGTATCCATCCAGAGCTGCGTGTGGATTGGTTGTCCTTGTTCGATCGAGAAAGAGGGGTCGGATGACGGGATGGATGGAGGGAGACGCCGACTTGCGATGATGACGCTCCGAACGGCTCCACAGCTGTGACATTGATCCGGCACCCGACGTGGGATTCGTTCTGCGGATTGCATGCGTTCAAGGGGAAAGCTTGCCATGACAGAATTACACTTCACCTCTTTGTCTACGGGAGGGAGCAGTCTTCGTGTCATGCTTCATGCTTCAATCCAGTGTGGCGAGTTGAACCGGTCAATACTCACCTGTCGTTGACACATACTGTGCCGTTGTGCTTTTCTGCTTTGTGTGGTTTCTCTCTCACACTGCCTTTACGCCCGGGCGACTCCATGCTCTAAATGCCTCAGCATCAGGATGGAGTCTGCGATCACAATCACCACACTGCGAAGATCGGGGGAGAGAACGAATCAAAGCAGACGTGGCAAAGGTCAATCGAACCTATCATGGACTATTATCAGCACGAATCCGTTGTCGGCCCGCTGAGATGTTGGCCATTTCCGGAGACAGATAACAATGTACAATCATGGGCGTCGGATATATCCTCTTATAACCAAGGTCTGCAACGTATGAAACACGATGCCATATTATTAGTCGTTCCCTTGTCCTTCCCTGGACGCTCCATCCCCACTCACACTATCGCATCTGCTGACTACCTACCTACCTTACCTACTTGATAGGTAGGTCCTTTCCAAATCACTCTGTCTCACAAAGCAGCGGCGACGGCAGCGGCAAAAACGGCACCCAGCACGCCGGGAGCGCCAGAGGCCGCGGCCGCTGCATTTGTAGCGGAAACGGCGGTGGCGGAGCTAGTCGAGGACGTCTGCTGCGAGCTTGGAGAAGAAGCAGCAGCAGCTGTGGCGCCACTCACACTCGCACTGCTAGAAACACCTTGGTCGCAGACAAGCTGGGTTGGCGTCTGGACCCCATTGGCGTTGCAAAGCCCAGCGGCAAATTTGATGGTGGCATCAATGTCGTCCTTGCTGCAGTCCTTGGCGAGGCAGCATGAGATGTCTTTCAGGAACTGCTGGTTGCTGCACACGCAGGCGATGTCGGCGGGCTTGCAGCCGGCAATCTGGTTGCCGTTGATGTAGGACGAGACGCACGGGAACTGATGGATTGTCAGCACACGAAAAACCACACCAAGGACGGCGAACAGGGCACGGGCATAGCTTCCCGGCGGGAACATACGGCGCATTTGGGGATCTTGTCCAGCTGCTCTTGCTGAGCTGCGGCCCACTTGGCGGCAAATAGCGACACGAGGAGTGTGTAGTGCTTCATGGTCGATCGATGGAGGGGGATCTGGTATTGGGAGCGGTGGCGGAGGAGATGGGACGTCTGTTTCGCTTCGCTTCGTGGCTTTCCAATCGAAGCAGAATGTCGAAAGGGGATGGAAATTCGAAGCAGACGCGAGGCGACGAGTCTAGGCTTTTTAAACCTTGGGCGCGGCGGATAAAGATGGCGAGCACGAGGCTGCCACTCACTACCCAACGCGGCAAGGGGGCAGATGGTTGTTTGCTGGACTGACAAAAGGCGCCAGGCACAATAGCACCGGCCCTGCGGTTCGTCCAGCCGATGTGCCGAGCGAACGCACGCACATGTGCAGCTGCTCGGCCCTGCATAAAGTACTTACTTATAAGCTTCAGTAAAAGCAAGCGCGCGAGTGGTTCAAGGCGGCGGGCCCAGAGCGAACCCCTACCCCGCAAACCCTGGCGGGGGAATAATGTTTGGCGTCTTCAGTGCTACTGTGACGTGACAGATCCGTGGACGCATTCAAATCAATGCGATGCAATGCCCTTCGGAAACTGGAATCACGTCGTCCGTAACATGTGCTGCAGGTGCTGTCATCTTGGAAAGCACGAGGGCCGACTGGCAGGCTTGCTGCCCTTGAGCTTAGCCAAGCTTCCGTCTCCGTCGGGTGACTAACGACAACCCGAGACAGCCCGACATCACTTGGCGGACGACTGGGCAGCAATACGTCGTATTCATGAGACAGTCCGCCACCACGTTTGCCTTTGTCTCTGGACTTTAACTGCTACCTTTGTCTTCAGCACTTTTCAGGTGCTGAGAGAGCTCTATCAGTTGCGTCTATCTTCTCTAGCTTCCTGAATGTAATCCGTGGTGCCTGAGAGTAACTCCATCCCAGCTGCTTCGGCACCGTTTCTAGACATGTCGCTGCCAAGAGTCGCTTGAGGTCTTGCGTCATTGCCAAGAAGGAAGACCAGAGTCGTAACAATACATGCAAAGCGAAGCTTTGATGACTGGCTGGTGTGGAAGCAATCGGTTACGTCGTCGCATTGGTGTTGCCGTAGGTGCTGATGCGAGGAATGTCACACGACTGATGCACGCTTGATCATTGCATAAATGCTCGTTGTCGCCTCGAATGGACCCTCACTGCCATTTGTCTTCAGTCGCCGTATGTCAAACGGAAGTGAAGCACAAACGTGCTTGCGCGTGAATAGGTAATTCGGACGGGGGTTTTTGCTTGCGCTGCGGACCTTGTATCCCATGGTAGGTAATATTGTGTCTTTGTATCATACTTTCTTCCCCTGTTTCAGGAGATCTGTTACTTTGGGTGGTAATACCAGCGCACTCCTGTCGTTGCGTCGGTAAAAGTCGCACAGTGATGCAGCCATCTGTTCTGGAATATCTTCGTGGATGAAATGGCCTGCTTCTGGAAAGACCTGCAGGGCATATTTGCCTGCGGGATGAATCTTTGTCACTAACGAGCACACACTTTGACTGCTAAGAAGCGAGAAGCGCAAGGGATATCGTTCTCTGTCACGCACCTTGCATTTGCCCAATCGTGAGCTCCGTATCCAGACGGTCTGTTCCTGCCAGCAGTAGTAGTTTCCCTCCCTTTGCGCCGAGAAACTTCTTGCTGAGCCCCACGAACCAATTTTCCCAGAATGGCTGGGTAGCCGCCAGATTCGTACGCCATATCCAGGGTCGAGCAACATCGGCAGTCTCGTCTTGTCTGAGCAGAGCCGGTACAGAAGTTCTTGCTGAAGTAGAATTCCTGAGGGTACGTGAGCGCATGTGCCATCCAATGGCCTCCTCAACGCTTGCAAAGCCCCCGGGTCTCGTCGACAAATACGTTTGCATGCTTTGCAGGGCATCCATCGCTGAGCCTTCAACGACGTCGAGAACAGCATATCCCAGCAGCGATGGGCCCAATTGGCCACCGTTTGCCAATTCCGTGACCACAGCACCACCCAATGAGTGTCCCACAAGCACTAATGGGGGAGTCTCCGGCCAGTTCATGTGCTCCTGAGTCAGACGTATCATGAGCAGCAGATCCGCCGAGAGCGTGGCAAGCTTCAGATCCATCTCGAAATTTGGTGGTGCCGCCGTGAGACCATGGCCTCGGCAGTCGACTGCAAGGATACCTGCCGAGGGAAGACGCTTGCGAATCTCAGAGCCGACGACGGCAAATGAGAGACCTGAGGAGCCGGCTCCGTGATGCATCACGAACAAGGGTCCTTTCGCGGCGGGCGATGTCAAATAGACGTGGAAGACGAGCTGCGAGGAGTCTCTGGGGGACAACGAGAGCTCTCGCTCGAAATATGTTGTCCAGGGGACAGGGTTGAGAGATCTACCTCTGGCTGTGCTACACCCTAGTCAGCAAGCTTCTGGGCCCTGCCAGGGACCGTGTCTCTACACCGCGATTTGTTCATGGCCTACCCTTGAGGTCGAGCAAACAGCCTCTGGCTTGGCGCAGGAATGATGGTGCCTGTAGATGACATGGAAGACGCTGAGGATGCTGAAGAGGAGTCGTCGTCGACGTGCTCCTGCAACTCGGGCAGCTGATCATCATGTCCGGCATCGTCCTCTTCTTCCATGGACGGCTCGGGCATCAGGCCAAGCTTGGATTTGGTCCATGCCCGCTGTAAGTCGCTCATATCGAGCTATGTATCTTTGCCGATCTTTCTCCGTGCTGAAGTGGCAGTTTTTGCGGCCCCTAGATTCGGCTATGTGTAACAATAGACAAGAGGCGGCATGTGTGCAGCGCAGGATCCATGTGTCTATCGCAAACGAGGATCAGATACTACAGCAAGCGTCGGTATGGACGCCGTCAAAAATCTCCTTGTGTCTGAGGCAGCTGTATATGTCAATACGATCCTCTCTTCTCGATCGAGGTCGATGTCTTCGTACTCTCGAGAGCCCGTAGACTGAAAGCAATTTTGGCTGACACCAAGCAGTTGTTCGGGCTGTCGGGTTCTGGAGAGGCGGGGTTGCAGTTCCCATCCACCCTTGCGAACGCACCCGCCACATAACGACCATATCCACCCTACCCTGTACGAACAATAACTTTTTTTCCTTGGACCCCCAATCTCAAACATTGTGCGGACTCAAAAGCAAGACATCGTTCAATCAGGATCTTGGCCGTTGAAGTCAACAGTCTTGGCCTGGAAAGGGGAGGGGCGGTGGGTTTCATCAAAAACTTCTTTCTTGCCTCTTGACCGCCACCTTCGAATCGGTCCGTTCATGAATTCACCTGACAATAGCAAATTCGGGCACTGCCACCCAGCATTGTCATTCGCTGATTGCCTTCAGCTTCTTGAATAGAGTTCATCATCTAGCAACCCACCATCCAACGTCCAAAGCTAGCAAATCCTAGTCTCCGACTGCCGTTACATATTGTGACTGGCGTCGAGAAATATCTATTTTCGATCAGCCGTTGTCACACCTGGTTGGGTTGCACGTGGAAATTGACGGCCAACACGACTACTACCACCCAATTCAGCACCCCCATGCCTACAAACGGGTGGGTGTGGTGGAAATGGGCAAAGTCAAAAGAAACGGGGGCGGTCAATGAGGAAGAAAACGAAGCGCCACCATCCAATATTCCCTGTCACACGAAGACGCCACCTTTTCCCGCCACATCTCTGAAAAAGAATCAAGGTCTTGCCATAAAATAGTACTCGGCGCTTAGCTGCTTGCAGTAATCGAAACGTCCATGGTCAAACGGCACACGCTGAAGCGCCGTTCGGGCGGAAAGCGTTGCTCTCGCGCCATCACCAGGCGAAATGGCAGAGAGCCCCGTTTGCCGCGAGTGCAACTCGACGTGCGTCAACAGGCCAAGTAGGTAGTCGACGCATTCAGATGTGTCTTGTCCCAGCTCCCCGGCGCCGCCTGCCTGTCCAAAGAAAACTCAGGATTGAAGCTTGCCAACATCAACACGCCAAGTACAACCATGATTCTGGCGTTGGTGTGCCTGTCTCACTGGACATACTTTTTTTGGTGTATTGGAGCATCGATGGAGCACACCAGCTGCGCCTCTTCCAATTGGTGGGCAAGTCGATCGGCAATACGCCGCTGTCGGGAATGTGCCTGCTCAGATATCCTCCAGTCTCGACAATCAACGCCAGGCAGTTTGATGGCTGCAAGTCATTCTCGACGAAACAATGCGGTGGACTGTTGGTCGCCAAGATTGATGTCTCGTGTCCAAGAGCTCGCATGCGTACGCAGTAGACGATGAACCCTGAGATCACCAGTGGTATGCTGTCTGAAATTTGTCTCGTTTTGGAGCTGTCCAGTCCCTCTGTCCAGTCCCTCTGTCCAGCCATCCTCGCTACCACCTCCAAGCCTGGCAGTATGAGCGAGGATTTGGGTGAGACGAACACGTACATATCTCAGATTCACAGGTAATAATTCATTTCAATGATAGCACACGTCTGTGCGAGCATAGTGATGGTTGTTTCATACTCTTACTATCTGACGAGGTAATATTCGTGGTAGTTCGTAGCCGCAGTAGTAGTCACAGTGCAGGAATGGTAGGCAGCAGCTTTACGACGCAAGAAGCGGAACCCTGCTATCAAGAAGCAGCCACCAACGCTCAGTATTCCGTATCGAAGGGTTTGCGCTATCATCAGGTCCTACGGAGTACTGTGGGAGGTGTACGACTGTACGGAGTACGGAGTACTCGACTCAACTCGTGCGCAAAATACGGAGTACGTAGAGCCAAGGATCGAGGGGGATGGAGACATGGAAGGGATTTCCTTTCTTCTTCTCTTGCACTTTCTTTTTCTTGTTTCAGGGTTACCTGCGAGATGAGACCGATCTTCTGCTTCCCGCATCAATACATACAAGAACGGCTGCCAACACTGGTACGGATGGCTGAGACAGTGGCTGGCTCTCTTAGCCTCTGCTGCCAAAAAGCAATAGCCGCGCCAGACATGCCTCATCAATGTTGCCGGTCGATTGGACCATTCCAGCTACCACATGTCCATGAGATGCAACATGGATGAGATTTCTCCGACACGAATCAGACATACGGAGTACAAAATCCTGTGATCTTGTCTCGGATGATAAGCGGTCCGCCACACCAGCACCCACCACCTCAAGCATCTTTCTGACCATGAGGCCCGCACCAGGACCTGTCATGCTAAGATCGACTGAAGGCCATTTGCATTTGAACCCTTCCAGCCCAAAGTGGATGCATATGCGGTTAAGTTTTCCTAGCGTGGACAATCGCGTTCTCGGTCGTCTGTGTTGTGGGTTTTCCAAGCTGGGTTTTCCGGTGGCAGAACCAGCAGGTCTAGTCTCCAAGCCCTGGCTATATTACGCATTTGTGGACCATAAAAGACGTTATTGGGCAAGACTTGACTGGCACCAGGTATTATGAGAAGTCGTCCTTTGAGAAGC
>JARJRV010000086.1:0-31478 GCA_030783925.1 Aschersonia sp. MBC 735 | reverse complement strand
CCCTCTCATTCTGTCCTTCCTCCGTTTCCTTTTGTTTTCCCCTTCTCCAAAAAGCCAAAAGCTCCCACAATGGCCTCAGATAAAGGTACGCAACCCGCTTTTCGGCCCCCTCGGCACACACCACCACCTCTCAACTCACACACTCTCTCCGTAGCCTTCGTCAGCGTCATCACCAACGCAGCGTACCTCCCCGGCCTCCTGACGCTCGCCCACTCCCTCACCCAAGTCCGGTCCTCATACCCCCTCATCGCGCTGTACACGCCCTCGTTCCCCCCCTCGGCCCTCAAAGCCCTCGCCGCCCGCAACATCCGCGCCCTGCCCGTCCCGTTCCTGTCCCCGTCGTCCTCCGCAAACAAGTACGCCCACGACCCCCGCTTCAACGACACGTGGACCAAGCTGGTCGTCTTCTCCCTCACCCAGTTCGACCGCCTCGTCCACCTCGACTCGGACATGGTCGTGCGCCGCAACATCGACGACCTCATGGACTTGCCGCTCCACGGGGCCGTCTTCGCCGCTAGCCATGCCTGTGTGTGCAACCCCCTCCGTAGGTCGCATTACCCGTCGTCTTGGGTCCCGGAGAACTGTGCCTTCACGTCGCAGCATGCGGATGCAGCCCGCGCTCAGGTCGAGGGTGCTGATCCTGCGCGCGTCGGGCTGGGGGACCTCAACAGCGGTTTGTTGGTCGTGAGGCCCGATGAGGCCGTCTTTGCCCAGATCCGGACGCACATGGATGCTCATGCCGACGAGTACGTCTTTCCTGACCAGGATCTGCTGGCCGATCTGTATCGTGGTCGGTGGGCGCCCCTGCCCTACGTCTACAATGCGCTCAAGACGATGCGCTCTCACGATGTGCATGGTCCCATCTGGCGCGACGACGCCGTCAAGGTGGTGCATTTCATCCTGAGTCCCAAGCCCTGGAATGAGCTGGACGAGAACGGGAACTGGACCGGCACCAATGAGATGCATACGTGGTGGGTCGATGCCAATAACAAGAGGCTGCGTGAGGAAAGAGAAATGGGCTTGTTGAACGGCGTCTGATAATCCTGGTATCCATATTCCTTGCGTCAAAAGTCTGCTGGTCACACGGGCGGCCTTTGGCCCGTTTGTTTTGGAGTTCACGTGTGAGTCGATGCATGTCAGCGGGGAGTTGGTGGTGGGCTTCATTTCGTAGGCGTGGTGTGTATGTATTCTTAGAATAGAATTGAGAGAACTGTAGAGAAGCAACCAAAATAAATAAGGGCGCAAAATTGAGAGGGCAAAAAAAGAAAAAGAAAAGTCGCTGACAGAAGATCCTTCCATCTTATGAATCGCTTGTAATCAATCTTATACCAAACTCATGTTACAACCATGTCCCGCTGTCCTTGCATACCGAACGAATGCCGACAACCAATGCTTATAAAATCCGTCACTCACTCACATACACAGCATTCGCCACGCTGCTCTTTGCCGACCAGCCACTGCGGCCCATTTAATCCCAGAAAACGCCTGATCATGCATCAAAATTGACAAACCAACACCAGAGGGGGGGAAAATATGACCAAGAGAGGATATCAGAATATGTAATGTGCTGTTCGTGTCTCGTGTAGTCTTCACGCGTGCTTGTATTTCTGGTCACTCGAGTCAGCGGCGTGCATCCCTCGAGGTGCAAGAGCAAGGGGGAAAAGAATTCGGACTGCAAAGAAAACTCACCTCGGCGATTCTTCTCCGATTCGCCGGGTCTAGCGAATTGGTCGCCCCCATCAGAGTCTGCCCAATCGCCTTGGTCACCCCTACAGCAGGACGAAACATGATGGTAGGCGCTCTGTTGAGCACAGCCTTCGCTGCTCCCGTGGCAGATTGCGTCGCCATCACCTCGCCGGGTATGGCAATGATGGCATCGCGAGCCATGTTCACGTCACGTACCAGTGAACGCAATCCACCACGGATACCCTGCATGACACCCGTCGGCTGGTCAGCATACGGTGAGACTTGCGTCCTTTCCTCGGCATCATTGTCGTCATCATCCTCCCAGAACTCCTCCGCCATCCCACGGTTCGTGAGCATTGCCTCGGCTCCTTGGAGGACGGTCTGTGTCCCTATCGCCAGCTTGGCACCAAGCTTCACCAGCTCTGTGCCTGTTTCTCGTGCAAACGCGGCAGCGCCCTTGGATATACCTCGCAACACTCTCCCGTCCCTTCGATACTCGCGTAATGGAATTTCCACCAGGTTTCTGAAGCCACTGCCTATGTTGACCAATGGTCGCACAGGGTAGAGTCCGGCAAGAACGCCGGGGAGCTGATTGTTCCGAATGTCGGGCATCCAAATATCGTTGAGGGTCGTCCCGAGTCGATCAAATCCCGATACACCGTAGACAATGACGTGGCGCAGGACCATGTGAGACTCCTCGAGGGTGACGAAGTTCATGAACTCTGTCGTGTGGCCGGAACGGAGACCCCCGTAGTCGACCCGTTTAGGCTTGAAGTCCAGGTTCACCGGGATGTCCATCACCTCTGCGCGCTGCAGGAAAGGGACGTCGCTGCGTGAAGCGTGCACCGGTATCTCGTCGTCTTTGAACTCGAAGAAGCGCGTGATGAAGTCAAGCGCATCCTGATCTACGTGCAGGCGAAGCGGCAGAACCGTCGCGCGGGCCACAATTTCTGTTGCTGCAAGCTGCGGCACCGGCCTGACGTTCAGAAGTTCCAGTCGAACCATACTGGCGCCCATCTCGCGTAGCCCATGGTCCTGATCATACGTCGCAAACTTCTTCCACGTCGACGTAGGCACATGATCGAATATTTCGAGGTCCTCAACTCGAGCATCAATGCTGCTGACCGTCTCGTCCTCCTCCGGGGGAAAGACGACCATGTCCACGTTGATGCCCTTGAGCTCAAAAGTCATCTTATGACGCTTACTGCGTGTGAGACGCAGACGTTTCCTTGAGTCAGCCCGAATGCGCCGCGCTGTCCGATTCGTATTAGTTGTCATGACAGTCGTAGCCACGGACTCCGTCTCTGTGGTGGTGGTGGTGGTGGTGGTGTCGTTGAGACCCTCGTTGATAGCTCGTGTAAGGTCTCTGGGATCGCGATTGGGGGCGATGCCAATATATATCGAGTTGAACAAGAAATCGCCAATAGCCTCTTCCTCCTCGTCTTCTTCCCCCAATGCTGGACCGACGCCGCGCCGCGATTGACGTTCTGTCGCCTTGGTCTCGATGTCTTCGACGGCTTTGGAAATGACATCTCGAGTCTTCACCCAATCGTACCCATCGTACAAATTCCAGATGACATGCACATCGCGCACCTTGACTCTCAACGGACTTCTGTCGACTAGATGGATAGGTGCACGCTGGTACGAATTGCTTGCCGAACTCCAGATCTTTGCATTTTGTGGCTCTGGTGCATCCCCACCGTAAAAGTTTTCGTGTATGCTGCTCAAACCTCTGAAACCTCCGTAGTCGACCACACCTTCTTCGTACCTCGGCGAAGCTGCGCTCCCCGTGATCATGGAATCTGTCAGCAGGACAAATTCCTCATCTGTGTCCAACCCGCTCTGGGACGCTTCCAGCTCGCCCTGGGACACTCCTAGCTCGTCCTGGGATGCTTGCAGCTCGCCCTGGGACGCTTCCAGCTCGTTCTGGGTCACTTCGAGACTCCTCATTGCGTCGAATAACTCCTCAGCCTGAGCTGGCGGGCCAGGGAACTGCGGGTCGCTGGGGTATAAGATGTCGCTTCCATTCTCGTCATCGTCGGCGAAGGTGCCTCCCATTTCCTGAGCTGCCGCAAAATCCTGGTCGAAATCATACTGTCCCTCAGATTTTCCGAATGCCTCCATATTAATGGATTGCAAAAGGTTTTCTATGGGCATTATCTCTGTCCGGTATTTATTCTCTCTCGATGGAGGTGTTGGCGGCTTCAGTGCGTTGGCCAATGTCACGAGAGTTTGGGTCGAGTCGGCGCACGTCTCCAGTACCAAGAGGTCGTCCCGTACCGTGATTTCAATCTGGGAAGCGCCGACCGCATCAGGAATCACGAATGCCTCAATGCTGGCCGAGGACACGTAGCAGATGTCGACGAATCCTCGAGCACACAGCTCCTCTATCTGTCGAGAAGTAGAAGATGACGACCGAGAACGTGGCACGCCGGCTTTGCTTCCGGGAGAGAGTGTCTTTTCGGCATCATCGGTCAAGAGAACCGATGCCTTTCTGACAGCGACAGATAGCTCTATCTTACCGTTATTGGGCAGGACAGCTTCTGCGTGTGCGTCTGTCAAAGCCACGATCATTTTCGAGGGCAGGCCGTATGGGTTGAGCCCAACTGCACAATTGCGCACGCTGATGCTTAGCTTGGTCGGTATGTTTTGATTCGGATGTGAAGACGTCTTCTCATCAACGTCAAGAGGCCGACGCTTGACGATAGCAGCGTGAGCTTGATCACCGAGATTAGCCACAGACGCAGCCAGTCCGGCTTCAAACTCTTGCGGCGTCGTGTCGCTTCCGAGCTTGAGGAAGTCCATGATGGTCATGACTCTGTATTCAAGTCTCAGGTCTTCGAGCTTTATCTTGATGATGGGCTCAATCTCGTCTCCTAACACGCGTACCATCATGACCGGGCCGTTTGAGCTCTCTACAACAGTGTTCTCGGGTATACTCGAGCCCACGAGCGCTTCATTCTCGTTTCTGGTAATTGAAATCTGATGAACTGCAGCAGCGACCAGGGAAGGCGTGGTGATTTGGCCGATATCAAGTTTCCGAACCTCACATCCGATGTGTCCGACATTTTCCGGGAAATCGCAACTGATCGATAATGTTTCGACGCAACTCAAGGTGAGTAAGCCAGGTCGATCATCCTCTGGAAGGTATTTGGCCACTACCGCAAGTTTTGCCAGCTCCTCTCCAAATGCGGGGATAGCGGAGAGCTGGGCGACATTGTTCACGGACACGTTGACCTTCTCAAGTGTTGCTCGCAACACAGAACCTTTTCTCCTTTGACGTATGAGCGTATCAACCATAACCTCGTCATTCTCGTGGTCGAACTTGACCTTGGACGGAATGATGAGCTCCAATAGCTTCTCAAGATCCTCGTTTGCTGGTGAGTCCAGGAACTCGACGCGTAAGCCTCCGGCTTCTGTCACAACAGCTGGATCCGCTGATGAACTCCTGAGGTAAGGCCCAGAGACGCGAAGTCTGCGGCAAGTGGCGCCAATCCCTTGCGCTCGACGGACCAGCTTCAAGGCGCTTGTCTCGGCCGCCAGACTGCAGTCTTTGCCGATAAATTCAACCAGGACGCCTCCCACTCGTAAGTTGATTTTGCTATGTGAGACGCTCGCCTCGTCGGGCGCATCCATTGGGGTTTCAAAGCGCACGCCCCGAGCTTTAGGCAGCGATTTGGCACGTGCTGGCTTCGAAGTCGGCGAGGAGTTCGACGCCATAGATGCGCTCATATTCAGGAAGCTGCCCAAACCGCCAAACCACCGAAGGGTTTCATCAAGACGCTGCAAGTCTATTCGTACCACAAGGGGCAGAGTTTGAATGAACGTTACGGTCTTGTCTCCAGAATGAAGAATTTGCATGCACATGTCATGCCCCGTGGGTATGAAGTCCCAATTTGATGTACTCATCTGCTTCGTGCTATCGAAGGAGAGGATGTCTCCCTTCGCGAATCCAAGTCGAAACTTCTCAAGATCTATCTTGGTGAGAAAGTCGCCTTTCTTGAGGGAAGATACTCCACTTGCTGCGGGCAATGGATTGCGGTCTGGTAGCGACGGTGACGATGAGACTTTAAGGTTGAGTAAAGTCATGTTCAAGAGCACCTCATGAGCGGTTCGCGGAGATTGAGAAGTGGCAGAAGAGCCAGACTGATTCACAACTCCTTCAACACGATTCACAAGGTTGACCGTAATCTCTTCGGCTGCGATCTGGACTTTAGGCACAGCCGGGGAGCTTCCGCTTTGTCGGGACGATAGCTGCTGTGGATGCTGAGTCGGCCGCTCATCCTTGACCGACTTGAGCAGTCTCTCCACTACCATCGCCAGCAAAAAGGCGATAGGAGCATCAAACTCGATGGACAGAGGGGAGAGGAAAACATCGACCGAGACACTTGTCACTGCCTTGTCATCTTCTCTGTCCGCACACCGTGCATGGGGCGCGGAAGTTGATATTTGCCCAGGAAATGACCCTGGAGGTTGCGCGTGATGAAATGAGCCGCCGGCAGCCTGCTCCTGACCAACCAATGGCGTAGTCGGACAAGTCTCCATGCGCTCACGTGGAAGCTGGATATATATGGAAATGTTGTCGAGACGCACGATTTCCTTGACCATCATTGGTGGTCCTTTGGGTGTTGCGGGTTCATCACCGGCGGGATCCATGGAGTCGTTCAGGGATTCAGGCTGCTCGTGCCTTGCCATTCTGAACGCTGGCGATGATTCGTTGCTATCCCATTTGATTTCGGGTGGACGCGAAGGGCGAGCTTTCAGAAGAGATAAGTCAGGATCAGCATCATCCCCCCAAGCTCCTGGCATGTTGGACAAGACAGGTCCACGCTCTAATGCCGCGGACACCTCTGTGGTCTCTGGAGGGATTCCTGTATTGAAATCCTCATCGAATTTGGACGAGCTGGATTGCGTTTGTTCACGGTTTCCCCGTAGTATCGGACTTGATTTAAGCACCTTCGTACTTTCGCGTAACTTCGTCTCTCTGGGCTGGTCTAGCGCTGCAGACGTTTCAGACTTGGCGAGCTGCGATAAGGCGCTCATATACAGACTCCGCGCCTCCTCGTGAGTGTACAACACCCCTTGGGCCAAGTCCTCGGCGCATGACCCCGTGGAGCTGGATGCAGGACTCGAACGACTTGGGCTGTCCACTGACGATGCGACGGGGTTCGACTGCTCAAAAGCAAAAGAAAGATCGCTAGGTGCGTGATTGTGAGAATCCAGGAATGTTGATGCCCTTGGGGTAAATGGACCTCGATCCTCAACCTCTCGGTCCGGGTCGTCTTCTTCTTTTTCTTCTTCTTCGTGCCTAACATCTAATTTAGTGACATCTAATTGAATATAATATGGAGAGGCGCAACAATACTTTTCAGTCTTGTCAAGGGAATAACGGTGACTATCGGAGGCGGCATCTTCGAAACGGCGCTCGCGGTAGCTCTCCTGGGGTCCTGTCATGGGCTGCTCATAAAGAATTCCTTGAGTGCGAAAAGAAGCCTGCCTGGAGGGCGCAATCCCCGTCATTACCGCGGACGAGGCAAGAGAGGCGGATGTAGTCGATGGCGAGCGGGTCAGTCCGGTAAAGGCTTGGGCCTCCGAGATCAAGCAAGCCCGTATGCTCGAGAGCGACACATGCCTTTTGCCTTCCCGATGGACCAGTGACGGTGCACCGAGTTGAGGTCCAGCATTCCCTGCTGTGACACCTTCGACTTCGATCTGCCCAAGGGTAACCTGCAGAGAGATAGGATCCAGCTTCGACGACCCTAGCTCTGAGGGCACCTCGAGGTCCAGCTGGAAGACCACGCTTTTGATTGCAATCTGCATTCTGTCTACGACGCCTTGCAGAAAGTCCGTCAGAAAGCCAGGCAAAGAGAGCGTTTGTCCTGTGCCAAAAGAAGACTCATCCTCGCTCCCATCCTCGCTCACGACCACAGAAGCACCAAGATCGGTGGAATCTGCCGTCAGTGCCGCCTCCATCCGGCATTTGTCAGCGAGCGACTCTGTCTCCAAAAACGACTGTGCTAAATCAGCCGTGTTGGGAACGATGAGCGGTGCATCTTCAGAACGTAAAGAATCATGGGGTCGAGCCAGCCCAGAATGTTCGCCCAAAATTTGCACACGAACATCGACGCCGTCGATGTCGATGATGATGGGACTCGTGAAAATATCCATAGGGACGGTGACGCGAAGACGCAAGACCTTGGCCTTGACCAATCGAAACGAGGATGGTAGAGCGAGCAGTTTCTGTAGCTTCTTGACAGGTTGTCAGTTCGATCTGCAATGATCCAGAGAGCCGGGCTGGAGGCGGGGCGGGATGCCAGCGTACCTTGAGTTTGATGCCCACGTCTCTAAAATCGAAGACGGTCATCCTGCCCAACACCAGATCGAGGTTATCCAAGTCGAGAGTGTCAGCGTCGAGAAGGTCGAAGCGTGACAGGGCATATCGCAGAAGCCGCTTAGGCATGCCAGAGCCCAAAAAGGACTGGAAGAAGGCCGCCATGATGTCAAGGTCCACGGCCGCTGGGAGGAAGGTGTGGGAAGTGAGAGGAATCTGCGTATGTGTCTCCCTAATCGTCGCCAGAGATGCGGAGATCAGCGAGCTCCAAGACTGTCGGGGAGAAGGCAAGTCATAATGCGTAACGGAGCATGTGGACAGCTTCGTTTGATATCTTGTGGAAGGGGAGGCTGGATCAGTGCAGCGGCGTTGTCATGTTGCTTCGCTGATCGCGTCTGCGGGACGAGACGGCTGAAGTCAAAAAAGAATAGAGCTGAATCGTGAGGACAACGCGTCGAGCGTAAGGTGCAGAGTGCATGCAGGAGCTAAGAAGACACAAGTCGAAAGGCAGCGCGCGACTGCCTTGAGCGCTTGGGATGGCAGGGAAGCAGGGAAACAGTGAGCGGGTGACATCGATCAAGGTTGCCGGGGGGGGGTGGTCACTGCGGTGGGAGCTGCCGCCGGCGTACATCATTCGTCGCTTGGTGGGGCAAGTCGTGGTGGCGGGGACCGAGCCTCGAAGAGAGTTGAGTCCTGTCAGGGTCGTGCTTGAACGCGGCTGGGGACGCGAGTACCCGTGCACGTCCACAGAGGCGCGCAGTACTTTCTGTATGGGAGACAGGTAAATCCAACAAAACCCCCAGGGAACTTGGTCTCACTGGGTTTCAAACGCCTCAAAACAATGCACGGTATGACATGAGGAAAGTACACGACTAAAATTTGCAGGCACAGCGAAAAACTTGAGAAAATAAATGCGTTTTTTGGCAAGGGCGCTCTTGTCTTGTCTTGTCTTGTGCTGTACTGCCACGCCGGTGACGATTGCAGCGCTACTGCCTTGAGCACGCAAGTGCAATCACTCCCCCGTTTTACCGAGGACATGGAAACAGGAAAGTCCGAGTGTCAGTGAATGTCAATCAGGGGCTCACGAGGTTGCGCAATACAACAAATTTTGTTGCGTCTTGACTGCGAGTGCTCGTGATGTCTTCGGCCATCAGCTGACGGCGTGCATTCTTCGTTGCCCCGGCAAAAGATTGTATCTGACGCTTTGAGGCAGGTAGAATTTCCTACTGGCTCTGGTCACGCACTGAATTGTCACTTCATCATGATCAACCTTTCGTTGGCATGGTCATCATTGTTGTTGTTGCTCATTTGACTTTTTCTGTCGGCCACTGCCTTTTGTTTGGCTCCTTCCACTTGTCCCATATCTTGAGGGTTCGCCTTAGCGCGGCTGACGTGGGTCATCTTCCTCCTCCCTGCCTTCCTTATCGGTGAACGCGTGCTCCGACGTCTCCTGACTGACAACGTCTATTAAGTCGACCGTCTTTTGACTGGCTACTTTACTCAAGTAAGATGCTTACTTTACTTAAGACAACAGGGGCTTGCCTATATCAGTCCACAGCCTCCGGTCTGCTCGACCCTGGCCGTGTCTGATTTGGTCCGGGACCGATCGAGCCCAGCCCCCGCCAGCCACGAGATCATGCGCTTGTACATCAAAAAAGTGAGATGAAGTTGGGAGTGAAAGTATAAATGTCCCTACTTGCCACGCCAGCATCTGCAAGCTCACACCTTCCAAAGCCTCTTGCGCCCCCCTTTGACTCGATGGATGCTTACTCGATATGTCGAACGACCAGTCCTGATGCACGCAGCTCGTCTCAAATCTACAGAGACCTCAGAACCGCTCTCACGTGCCGTTCCACCGCTTCGACAGAATGCGCTGAGATGAGTACTACCGACATCATCCGCCTCAAGGTAATGCACTCGCTTGCCTACCGGGTCCCAGCATCTACCCGATTTTCCTACGTCAGCTTGACTCTCAGTCTCACGCGTGGCATCGCTAAGTAGCGAGATTCATGACACCAGCCACTGGCGAGGCTTGGCGCGCCTAATCTCTTGCTTACGCCATCTTGTAGCGCCGCGCTTCGTCCGCATCTAATTCTCACGTAGGCATCATCGGTGCTGGCTTATCCGGGCTCCGCTGTGCAGACATACTTCTCGCAAGGGGGTTCAAAGTGACGCTCGTAGAGGCAAGAGATCGCATCGGCGGCAGAGTGCACCAGCACCGGCTGGCCAACGGTCACAATGTCGACCTTGGTCCCAACTGGATTCACGGCACTGACGACAATCCCTTCATCTCTCTGGCCGCCAAAACTAACACGACCGTGGAGAGTTGCCTCAACAACTCGTGTGCATACACATCAAGCGGTGACCTTCTGCCTTTCGACGAGGGCGAAGCGTATAGTTCCATGATGTGGGATATCGTGCAGCAAGCATTCGAACACTCCAACGACTTTGGCTCCGACACCCCAGCCGACAAGAGCCTGCTTGACTTTTACCAAGAGAGACTGCCGCACATGCTCCCTGGAGCGGGTTGCGAAGTCGACGAGAAAAGGCGCATACTGCTCGACATGGCCGAGATGTGGGGAGCTTTTGTCGGCAGTCCTGTGTCCCGCCAAAGCTTGAAGTACTTTTGGCTGGAAGAATGCATCGAAGGCGGTTTGTGCATACGGCCAATGACTCGTTTGTCGTGTGTGGACTGACGTCGCGTGCAGAGAATCTGTTTTGTGCCGGGACTTACAGGAAGATTCTCGATCTGATTGCCGCTCCAGCCCTGGCGCGGGCTGCCCTAAGGTTCAAATCCAACGTGACACAGATATGTTATGCCGAGACCAATGACAACGTGGAAGTCAAATTGGAGAACGGCGAGAGTCTCTGCTTCGACGAAGTGGTCGTCACCACGCCCTTGGGCTGGCTGAAGCGCAACCTGTCCGCTTTTCACCCTGCCCTCCCATGTCGTCTGAGCCAGGCCATTGGTTCTATTGGGTATGGTTCTTTAGAAAAGGTAAAACACCTAGTCCAGTGGTAATCTGATAGGCATCTCATCCCACGCACAGGTATACATATCCTTTCCGCGAGCCTTTTGGCTCAACGCTAGCCAAGGCCGGGCCGTCAATGGCTTCGTGCAATGGCTTAAACCAACCTACGCGCCCAAATTCAATCCTCACCAGTGGCACCAAGAAGCAGTCGAACTAGCCAGTCTGCAGGGCCCCGATGCCCAGCCGACTCTCCTCTTCTACACGTTCGGCGAGCAATCCAGGTACATCACCGCCAAGCTAGCCACGCTCGAGACGGACCACAACAGAAGGAAATTTCTGCAAGACTTTTTCTGCCCTTACTACTCGCGACTGCCCAACTACGAAGCCGCCTCGCAAGACTGCCAGCCGCGCGAATTTGTCGCCACGCAGTGGTCCAACGACGAGTTCGCCGGTCATGGGAGCTACTGCAACTTCCAAGTCGGGCTCGAGGCTGGCGATCGCGACATCGAAACGATGAGGGAAGGTTTGCCAGCACAGGGCCTCTGGTTTGCCGGTGAACATACGGCGCCTTTTGTAGCTCTGGGAACCGCGACAGGGGCGTACTGGAGCGGTGAAATGGTCGGGAAAAGGATAGCAGACGCCTACGCACCACGCGTAGACAAATGATGGCCACGGTGCCTCATTCATGTCTCTCGTCCCTCACGACTGCACTATAGAAGTAGATTGTAATCGAATTCAAGGACAAGAATCGCATGCAAATAGGGGTATCATGCTGCCACCAAAAGAAAACCCAAAACCAAAAATCTCATCACGAAATCCCATCAGCCCATCAAGCCGGATGATTCCCTACACTCTTATACAGCTCCCTCAACTCAAATTCATCCAATGCCCCTTCCGGAACCTCACCCACCACCCTCCCCGGCCTGCCAGCCACGACCGAGAAGCTCGGCACCACCATAAACGGCGGCACGACCGTCCCCTCCAACACCCTCACGTAGTCCTTGACAATGGCAAACTCCCCCACCGTACAGCCCTTGCCTATATGCACATGACTGCCCACACTCGCCGCCTGCACGACGCTGTCCGCCCCAACAAACACATGATCTCCCAGCCGCAGCGGCATATACGTGTACGCGCCCTTGTATAATCGTCCAGGAGGGCGCAGCAACACCCCGCGCGACAGGAAAGTGTACCGCCCGATAGCTACGGCCGTGTTGGTCCCACTGCGTACAAGGTCGCCGCGAATCATGGCGTCGGGCTGGATGACGGTCTTGCCGCCCAGCATGATGTTTTGCGTGCCAACGAGGACGGCTTTGCGGGCGACTTTGTTGCCTGTGTCCTATGGGGAGGGAAAGTGTGAGCGTCACGTTGAAGTTTCGAAAGAGGAGTACGTACCGTTTCTATGTATTCGCCTTTGATGGGCCGGCGAGACATCTTTGCATTTGAGGGGGAAGAGGGGTTGGCTGCCGTTGTGTATCTGGCGGTGGTGATGGGAAAGTGGACGTGGGGGTGGACCCAACCGGGGATGGAGACGTGATGGGCTTGCACGGATGGAAACGGGATGTCGGTGGAAGGCTGGATCTGGGCCATTATCAGCGAAATTTGGGATAAAAGGGCCATTGGATTATTCATTTCGTCTTGTTCTTGCCTTTATGTGTCATTTTGGAGGATGGTCACCTTTCCTCCCATCTGATTGCCATGCATCGTGGTCGTCACTGGGCTTCAGTCTTGACATGCTAATCGCGCGTAATTTCTATTCCACCAATGCTGCTATCAGCGAATTGTTAATCCCGTTCTTAACATTCTGTGAAGTCTGCGACTCCTCATTGCTTCAGCCATGGCCATGACGTTTGGAATGTTAAAACTTTATCAAGCTATGAGATCAACCACTGCCATGCATACAAAATTATTATGCCTCCTTCGCCCCCAACGCCTCTGCAATGCCCAAAACATTTATTGAAACCCAACGAACGGGAACAACAGGATAGTGCTGTCCTACATGCCAGCCAATATGAGACTCTCCAGCATGCCGCCCGTTTGACAGGCAACTTCGGCATTCTTAACCTCGGTCCTCACTCGCTTGTGCAGCACCTTAAAGGCTTGATGAAGATCGTCTGAACCACCGACGTGCTCCGCGTAAAGATCCATCAGATGCAGTCCCACCTCTACACAGACGCTAACGTAGCGAGGATCGCGGATGTAGCTACACACCCACTTCATAATCGGTTCAACGCCCAACTCGTCTCTGTGTTCGAGGGCGTCGCGCATCGCACTTCGGTGACGTAAAGCCAGCAGTAGCGTCAGCACATTGAGCGGCGAGTAGTCCTTG
This sequence comes from Aschersonia sp. MBC 735, assembly GCA_030783925.1. NCBI lineage: Eukaryota > Fungi > Ascomycota > Sordariomycetes > Hypocreales > Clavicipitaceae > Aschersonia > Aschersonia sp. MBC 735. The sequence continues at coordinate 18,160 of JARJRV010000086.1, read as the reverse complement.
GCCGCCACGTCCAGTACTTTGTCCAGGGCACGTCCGTATCGCCCATGCCGGAGATCCTTATGCCAAGAGCGCTCCTTTTTTCGTGATCCACGGGGCTCGTTGGCTATAACCACGTCGGCGCCTTCACCGACCATGTCCAGGCGGCTGGCGGCCTCGACCCGCCGCTTTCGCTTTGTCTCTTTGGCGTCATGTGATTCGATCTTTCCTGACAACAAAGCGGCCATTTCTTTCTCCCGCTCACGCTCACGCGTGGCCTCGGCTCCCGTGAGACGAGTCTTGATGCTCAACATGCCCGACTGCATGCCCACTGCCAGATGACGATCGCTGGCTTCGGCCGTGTCTCCTGACGGGATGATTCTGAGCGCTAGAATAGGCGATTGGTACTTGGCACTATTGACGACATTCCAGCCTGTCGTCTCAAACACCTTGACATGACCCTCGAGCCCGCCCGTGACCAGTCGACGGCCATTTGAAGCCAGGCACAGAGACGTCACGGTCTTCTGGTGGTTGGTGATCATGTGTAGGGGTCTGGCGGCGACTAAATCAAGCACGCTGACTGAATTTCCTGCCGCGGCCAAAACTGTCGTGCCAGAGAGCAATGCGGTGACGTCTTCAACGGGGGCAGCGTGCTGGAACGTCATGACAGCCGACTGGCTACCGGTCCTCGGATCCCACAGTTTGACTTTGGAATCATAACTGCCCGAGATGATCATATTCGACATGGTTCCCGGCATGAAGTTTGCGCACCGCACGTAGTCGTTGTGTCCGACAAACGTTGCCGTCGCCCCGTTGCTGGTCAAATCCCAAAGACGGACCGTTCTGTCGTCACTGGCACTCAGTACTGTCGTCATTTCTGTGGGCGAGAATTTTGTCGCCCAGACGGGCTGTTTATGATCGACCCATGTCTTCAAAATTGCTCTCGAGTTAACGTCGAATATTTGCATGCGGCCAGTATCTTCGCCAGCCACGATGATTTTTCCATCTTTACGAATGCTTCCGCTCCGGGCGACGTCACTGAAACGAGTGACCGTCTTGAGTAGCTTGCGCGTGCGGCTCGAGTAAATTTGAACGCGAGTGCCGGTTGTCACCACGAACGAGTCGCTGTTGGCAGAGATGTGGGTGACGGGATATGAAGTCGGCGATGGAATGAGAAGCTGGTTTTTGAATCCAGCCCAATATCTTTGCTCGGCGGTGAATGGCACTGGCCCCGAGGGCAGCTTGACCAACGGAAGTGGTCTCACTTCTGCCGTAGCCATTGTACCTTGGCACCTTGACAGGAGCAGACAGTTGTGATGTGATCGCGCAAAGGTCTTTGCCTAGCTATCGCTGGACTTTTTTTTTTTCCCTCCCCCCGTGCCCCTCTTTCTGCCGGGCAGAATTCGAGGGCGGTCGGCGACATGCAAGCTGCGGTGGAGCGGCCACCAAACCGTAAATTTACGGGGCATACAGCAAATCTCGGGTAGAGCCAAAGATGATCTAAGGCACAGGTGGGGCGTGCCCATGATCTTTCTGTTCACTCCAAGGCCTCTGGTACACCACTTGTGGTGAAGGAGGCACTTCCACAGCCTATTCAACGCGGTAGAGTCCTTAGACCAACAGGCTCTAGCACACTTGGCCTCTGAGCTCGCAGACAAGTCCGCCATTCATGTTCCAACAGAAGCTTTAGCCGATGGTAGCTCGAGTGTGGACCTTGACCAGGAGCTTTGCACCATCAAAAAGGTCACATGCGTCGAAACCTCACGAGAGTATACACCTAACGTTATCGAGCCATCGTTTGGCATTGGTCGTATTCTTTACAGCCTTTTAGAACATGTGTATTGGCATCGCCCTCAGGACATCGCACGAGGGGCAAGTGTCGTTCTCAAGTCTACGCAGAAAGGAGTTGAAGCTAACTTCTATCTAGGTTCTGTCGCTTCCAATTCTTGTCGCGCCGACCAAGGTAGGGATTGTTCCTTTGTCTAATCATGCCTCATTTCAACCCATCGTTTAGAAGATCGCCAGCCGTCTTCGTGCTCTCCGCATATCAAATAACATCGACGCATCTTCGACGTCAATTGGGAAGAGATATGCGAGAAATGACGAGCTTGGCACACCTTTAGGTGTCACTATTGACTTTGACACTGTAGGTGATGGCTCTGTCACTTAACGAGAACGAGATTTCACGTTTCAGGTGAGAGCGTCGGAAGAAGATATCGTTCAGGCTATTCGAAACATCTTGGATGGAAGCGAGACATGTTTCAAGGTATCACAGAGATTACCTGCTTTTACAGGGCAGAGTACTGGTGAATGAAGACTGTGAGTCACGAGTTGTGCTGGTTCGTCCACAAAGAAAACGCCGAGATGACATGCATATTTGGTCATCATCTGGTGGGGTTAGGATGTTCGCGAGCTGACGACATTCATGACCGAGGGTTGTGCAACGGTTGCCGCCCCCCTATCTGTGTGATGCGTATATACTCATGATATGTACTTTTTGAAAAGTTTTGAGAAGGTGGGATCTCGAAACGCCTTTTCTCCTTTCAGATGCAAATAATATACAAATCAATGCGTCCTCTCAATCCATTTGCGCAAACGTCTAATATCCACCACGACGTCTGGACCGGCCAGCACCAATGTCAATAGCTTGCATCTCTTCCAAGAGAGACGTCTCCACCCCTGCGTTAGCTCCGCTCATCAAAGCCAGAGGAACCTTGGCAGGAATGGGTGGTCCTGTTCCGTAGTACGGCGCATAATTTTCGCTGGGGAAATCGAACGAGAGGCCACGACGCCGAGTGGGTACGTACGCGGCCTGCCTTCCCTGATAGTTGTCGGCTGCCAGGGGTGCTAGTGGACTCGATACTGAAGCATGAGTGGCATGACCGGCCGATGCCCGAATCAGCTTATTCTGCAAACGAGTATGTCCGCTGACTGGCGGGCTGCGCACACTCTCCAGCTGACCGTAGGACACAGCCGGCAGCGGTGGCTGTGTCGCCATAGCGACAGGACGGGCCACAACGCGCAACGGCCTTCGGCCACTTGGTGGCATTGGCTGTGCTCCAGATGGCGACGGTCTCGAGCGCGGCTCCGGAGGAGGTGCCTGCTTGATCTTGGGCTCAGGCTCGGGTGCCCACGACTCCATGGGAAGGTGGTCGGAGGGATCAACCTCACGTCCATCGTGAGTGATGATTTTGGCGTCCGGATCAAGCGGCTCGCTCTGAGAGAGGCCTGAGCTAGAGGTGCTCAAACTAGGATTCAATGCGTCGTAGGAATCCGGTCCGAATGGAATATCAGACAAGCCCCGATTCTCCGATGGGGGCGGGGCAGGGCTCAGGGACTTTCGGCGGATCTGATGCTGCGGACTGGGATTGGGGCTGGGGGAGCGTTTCGGTCCTGGGGCATGTGTATCAGGCCCATTGAAATATCTGACTACGGACCGCCCATCGTTGGGCTGAGGCATGTAGCTGGGTGGTGGACGAAAGCTTGAGGGGGGGCCCTCGCTGCGGTGACGACCTCTAGTCGGAGAAGAATGCCGAAAACTCACGGGCGGGTGTTCATAGGACCTGTGATCAACGGGACGGTGAGCGAAATCCTGTGACAGTGCCAGGTCCACTCCCGGTGAGAGTGACAAAGGAACAGGCGGTGGGTCATGGCTCGGAGAATGCCGTGCGGAATGCGAAAGCTCGTAGTCACTGCGCCTGGAGAGGCGCTGCTCTTGATAAGGCTGGAAAGCATAAGAGGGCTGTGGAGAGCTGCTGGTGCCGTCTTGCGCGGACAATGGCGAGACCGACGTCGAGCGACTATGTCGCCCCGGAAGTTCGTTGGCGGCGTGCTGCGGCGATCGACGCATGTACTGGTCCTGCGAGCCAGGAGAACGATGAGCTGGGCTGGATGTCGCTGACCAAGTGTTGTACCTAGGAGGGGTTCCTGGCGTATCAGGAGCATCCTCGACCGTTGGCTGCATAAATCGGTGACGAGGGCTGTGACTAGGGCTGCTGCGCGGGCTTTGAGACTGGAACGGAATTGAGGGCGAGCCATGCGGTGAATCGTGCAGAAGAGGAGCTGACGCTGGTCCCGACAAAGAAGGCTCGTAGGGCTTGAAAACGGGCTGTCCGGGATATGCAGGTGCAGATGGAGTATGCCTGTGTGCCTCGCTTCTCAGGACATCTTGCCTCATAGGTACTGGAGACTTTTGTGGCGAAACATCGTGAAAGTTCCGAGCCACATGGTCCGGACCGACGCTGCTTTGCGTCGACCTATGTGCTGGAGGGGGCGGTGGCGTCGCGCCGTTAGGGTATGATATTGCTAGTCCGGAGTCGTCGGCCAGCTCAGGCAGCTGATCGAAGGATGACGCGTGAACCAAAGGGGACCCGTGTGATGCTGTGGCACGATGGCCTTGACGATACACCGAGTGCGGTGACGAATTGGACTGATCCACTGGCTGTCTAGCTCCGTGGGGAGGCGTACCGTATTCGATCGACTGGAGCGGTGACTGCGTCGGGATGAATGCGGGTTGGGATGCAGATTTCGTGATGGACCGAGGTGTGTTGGGTTGCTCGATAGAAACGGGTGAATCCGACGTGGCTTCTCCTGTGATGGGATCCAAGGGCAAAGGCCGTCTCTTGACTGGTGTCCTCGAACTCGTCGACCCAGTGACGTCTTTCTCAGTGACAGAATGTTGCTTATTCCTGACGGTTGCTCTTTCGGGTCGTGGCCTCGAGTCGTAAAAGGTGATCTCTAATCTTATCTCGCCAGCATATTTGCCCTTGCACGTCAAGCCCTGCCACATGTCGTTTTGACCTCCCCCGGCTATGATGATGCCCTTCAAATCGATCCAGGCCTCACCAATCAGGTCTGTCTTCTTATCGTCGGTAAAAATGGACATTTTGAGCTGGTAGTAATCAGGTGAATCGTGCACCGTGAAGCGAAGCTCTTGGTCCCTGTTATCTTCTTGTCAGCCTGCTACATAGCAATTGTCAGGACTCTGACAACGACTTACCATTTCGGTGTCTGGCCTCCTCGAATATCTGTTGTAGTTTTTTTGGCCTCCTTCCCCAGCCGGGCGGCACAGTAGGGATCTTGCTTTCCAATAGTTTTTCTGTTGGGCAGATTCTTAGCCCTGTCTACAACGGCCACGAGTGTGCCTATGACGGGGCCGTCGACGGTCATGTCGGCGAAGATGCCTGCTGTGTGGCCCCCATTGAGGGCAAAATTCTTTGTGTTATTCGCCATGTCGAAGGCGATGTGAATTGCCTATTATTACTGCCGTGAATATATGGCTGAAGATCAGTTTCTTTCGACTGCAGTCGAATTCTTGCCGCCCCAAAATCGACAGCGTCGGATTCGTGGACGAACGGCGAGCAGGAAAGAGGGGAGGTTGGCGGAAGGGTGCGGGGGGAATGAAGAATCGTCCAAACAGGAACTAGTTATGAGGAAGGAAACAAAGGAAACGGGAAAAGACAATGATATTTAACTCATCGAATCGACTTATCCCCTTGTCGGAATCGCTCGACACCATTGACTCGCGGTCAGAGACAATGACATGCAAGGAGGAAGCTGACAGAAGATGAGCGGCTGACGCCTTGTTTTGTCGCAGCTCGGACAGCTCGAGTGGGATAAGTGATTGAGTGGTTGGGAGGACGGAAACGGCGCTAGGGCGCTCCGGGAGCGTCCAAGACAAGTGCTTGGGATGGCTGGGCCGGCCAAAACAAGGTGGCTGGTGAGCAGCGCGTCGCTGTGACTGGTCAGCGATTTGTGGGTAGCTCGGCTGCTGGTGGGCTGGCAGGCTCCGGTTCGATTGGCCAAGGTCAGTGTACAGCGGGGGCCAAGCTTCGAGGTTGCCTATAGCCCAGGTAAAAAAGATACGGGTATACCCAAGGGTGTACTCCGTACCTTTGATGGGAATGCAATAAATTGATTGCGCTCGTCATCAGCGACGAGAAGGCAGTATTTTAGCATTGACCATCGGGAACAATCATGGCGCCCCCACCCTCGGGCTTCTATTTCCCTTCTTCTGCCAGGGCCAGGAGCCAAGCAGCGAATGATCCCGTGCTTGGCTGCGATCATTATCCCCACCGCAAACCCGCAGTGTCCAAGATTTCGGGCGGCTCTCCCCCCAGCAACCATGGGTAATGTCAATTTGCCCTACCAGCCATGCGCTGATGTCACACCTCAGTCGGGCTCGCGGCAGCATTGGCATGAATTACGGCTTTAATCACCATTTGTGAGCATCGGAGATCGTCATCAGTGCCATCAGATCATCGAGGATCCAATTCTACAACGCAACCAAGCATCACGGTGCTCAGTGCACATGCTGGTCCGCTAGCGCAGACGCTGACGACGCGCCTGCCATGCATAACATGGATTATTGGCAGGGCTGGCTGCAGCATGGCCCCGGGGGTAAAAATAAACATGCGGAGTTACGCCTGCCAATTCTGGACTACGATGTTACGACACAACACGTTGATACCTGCTTTTGGTCTTGTGCAAAGTTGCTGCGTTTACGAGTATCTATTCCCTTTTCTTCTCCTTTCTTTTTTTTTATTTTTTTGCTTTTCTTCACACCAAATCCCGAGACCGGCAAAATTCTCGCTCGTCGAGGCTGCAAGTCGGTGGTGGCTTCTGCACGCCCTTTCACCCATTAGGGCTGGTTTCTATTCTTGTATTCAAAGGGCACACTACCACGATCGATAGTCGATCGGTCCTGATGGCGGCTGCGTTCGTCCAATGAAAGACAGCTGGCGCCGCCTGCGCCTCGCAGGCCCGGTCGCGCAGTCAGTCGTCCGAGACATTACAGACGCGTTCGTCGCCACGATGACAATGACATGTCTCAGGTTTCTCTTTGGATTTCACAATGAGGATCGTGTCCAAAGGGGGCATGGCGTCGGTCATGACTGGCTCACAAGGTCTTTTTTTATTCGCAAATGTCAGCGAACGCTAAAACTGTCTACCAGTCGCAGCTTCTGCCCAGCAAGTCGGCCAACTGCTCCAGGTATTTCCTGTCCTGGGCGTCGAACCCATTTTCGACTGTGCAGTCCACATCGATAATGGCTACCACTGTTCTCAATCCATTGTCACAATGGTTCGCAAATACTGGGACCACTATTTCGCTCTTGCTGTCGCTATCGCAAGCAATATGCCCAGGGAAGTCGCTCACATCTGCCACCAATTGTGTTTTCTGGGTAGCTGCTGCCGCGCCACAGACTCCGCGGCCAAAATCGATGGTTTGACACGCCACCTTTCCTTGGAAGGGGCCGAGAATCAGTCGTTGGCTAGAGGCTGAACGATCGAGAACGTAGAAGCCTGCCGTCCCGTCAGATCACGGTCGTGACATATGACTGACTACCCGAGTGCCCATACCGGCCCAATTGACGTCCCTACTGGGTGCCGGCAGCGACTTAAAAGCGTGCCAAAGTAGCGACGCGGCGTTGGCCAAATTGCTATTTAAAGATTGATTCTTGGTCAACTGTAAAAGCTAATGACGAGAAACTTACCACACCTTTCATGAACCGTCAGAAATGATCGTTGCGAATTCAAGCAGCCAAGGAGCGATGTCACATACCCAATTCCGCTGATCTACAAACAGCCCTTCAGCTTGCAACAACAACTGTTGGTAAGCGTCCTCTTTGGTTATGCCGTCGGCAAAGTTGGACGCATCTGCGTGAACCTGTGCGCCGTCAGCCGCAGCTACAAGTGAGACATGTCTGGAGGCCGTTACCATTTTCTCAATACGGTTGAGGATGGGTTGAAATAGGTAAAGATGAGCGCACCGAGTTTTCTCTTGGTGGACTTGGCAATGTCGTGATCAGTCAATACCTGTACAGCCTGCCTTGCTTGGTCTAGCGTTTACTTACTAAGCCCGGACACGCCTCCAATCCCTTCGTAGTTCTCGGTACACAGTCTATCATTTGTTTTATCACGGGTGGTCAGGAGGTGTTCAGAAAAAGAAAGAATGTACTCCGTATTGTCATCACATTTCTTGATTTGAGAATCCTTCCTCCCGCAGCGGGTTGCTGGAAGTAACAACTGTGTACCGGCATATTGTATAAGCCTCAGTGGTCAGTAGTCCATGTCGCTGTGACCAGGTGGGGTCCCGTCCGCCCTGGAGGGCGGCACTCTAGCTCTTCTACGAAGAACTCAACTTCAATCCCATGTCTCTCTCGCCTAATGAGCGCATCAAAATGCTGAGGGCATCTTATATACGGTCACCGAGCTTGATGGATCATCACGTCGTCCTTCTTCAACCTTGCTGCCCTTATGAAGTCGGCTATAGAGTGCTGCTACCACGACGCCAGCTTCAATGCGGCACCATGGTCGTCGCTGGTGAGCATGACGAAACGCGTAATACGACTGATCGCACCCGCGTCAGATGGCATTTGGAGAAGCCAATATGCGCCCACTTGATCGTGTTCATTGTAAGGCTTTCGCAGTGTTCAAGAGCCCGAGCAACCAGTGAAGCAAAAGTACTTAGGTACTTGAGAGACCCAAGAGACAAGTGCAGATAGATTCATTTCAGTCTTGGACAGAAATATGTGCATCGAACTTGCAACAGGGTAAATGCACAACTTTCCGCGGCGGCCGAAGGTGGATCCGATCCGCCCGCGAATAAGTGGCTCTTGCAGCTTAAATCTTCAGCTTGTAGTCATCATCATCTTGAGATCCAGCTTTCACACATCGGCGCCCATGCTGGTCGGCTGTCATTATTGCTCTGGCCAGTCATGAGAATGCAGGCTCCTTGGCGGCATTTTGTTCCCCGCCACATCAATTATTTACAGCCTCGATCAATACGACCGTGCTACGGCGCCGCCCTCCGCAGCCGACGAGTTCACACTGACGACCGCGAAGTCCGCGTCTCGAAAAGTCCTCTGCTCAACCCACCCGCCTCAACGCGGCCACCACCGCTTGACGTACCGCAGAGGAGCGCCGCCGATTCTACATTCCAGTATCTCTTCCAATTGGGAAAGGGGTATTTGAGATTTTATAAAGACGGGCTCAAGGCCGTGCTGGCGAATCGGAGGTTACTCAAGGCGAAGCTCGAACGCACGCCTGTGGAAGACCGACCGTCCATCTGGAAGCCTCATTATGTGCCCAAGACATTTTCGCGAGCGGACTGGGTGCTTCTGTGGCGTGTCAGGCATGACCTGCTTCGCCTGCCGCTTTTTGGACTCATGCTCATTGTCATCGGAGAATTCACCGCCCTGGTCGTGATTTACGTTGACGGCGTGGTGCCTTTTACTTGTCGCATCCCGAAGCAAGTGTACTCTGGGCTCGAGGCGGCGGAGCTTCGCCGCAAGAAGGCCTTTGGCGAGCTCGAAGCTCAGTATCCGCACGGGGTGCTGAGTCCGCGAGTGAACGTAGGCGTGGCGAGAAGACACGTCCTCCGCAGCTTGCATTTGTCAGGTAGCATATGGGATCGATTGGGATTCACGCCGCCGGGCATGTGGCAGATCAAAGGCAGGCTGCGCATGGCATTTCTCGAGGGCGATGACCAGAATCTACTCGAGGACGGGGGCCCGATGGGGCTGGAGATGGACGAGCTGCGCATTGCCTGTGCCGAGCGAGGTATCGACGTCTTGGGACGAAGCGAGACGGAACTGAGGAGTTGGCTGGGCGACTGGCTGCGTTTGACGGCGGCGGAAGACTTGTCCGAGAGGAGGAAACGCATGGCCACTCTGTTACTGACGAGGTGAGTGCTGTCCTTCATGTCTGATGCTTCTCCCTCTTGCAAATTTGTTCACTTTCGCAACGCGGCTTGTTCGACTGGCTGACAATCGTGCGCATAGACCGGAGAATTGGCCGCAGCATCGTGATTTTGCGGTCTCAGACTGGGAGTTGTAACGCGACAATATGAGAGAGAGGGCGAGAGAGGGAGAGAGAGAGCAATCTCTTCGGTACAAAAAATAGAATAGCTGTCCAGCTGATAACGGCAAAAAATCAGATAGTCCCAACTTTATTACTTTTGGGCTATGCGGCTCTGCGCGAGCGGCGCAGGCGAAGCAATGGCTACAGCAAGCATAAAGCTTGATGTAAAGAATAGCGTGCACTCGGTATAACCCGCCAGTCCGTCCAACTGCCCCAAACCAAGCGCTCCGCTCCAGGAGATCATGCACAACCCCACGGGCACGTATAGCCGATAGCCACTTGTAGTCCCGAAAACACTAAATCAGTGGGGCCACATGACGCTTAGGCCGAGGTAACGCATCACATGCCGGCAACGTCAGCCATTTAAGGCAGCGCGCCGGCCCTTTTCCACCCCGCGCATCGCCAGCACGTTCTCAAACCCCCCTTTCGAATTTGAATATAACCCAGAACGAATCGACAGTGACAGTATCGCAACCATGGGTTTTGCCAGCGGTTCGTGTTTTCCTGGTTGTGGCTGGGATATGGAATACTAATGGAGCGCAGACAAGTTCCCTTCTTCGGCCGCCTTTGACGCCATTGATAATGTCTTGGGCGGTTCTGACGCGGAGCGCAAAGACGCCATCAAGCAGGGGAATGGCGTGTTTGCCTTCACGCTCAAGAACAAGGCTGGGGAGACTGAGAGCTGGCACATGGACCTGAAGGAGAAGGGCAGAGTGGGTAAAGGGCCTGGCAACAAGCCCACCGGTGGGTTTTATCTCCCCCTTTGCCTCGATTTGTGATTGAGTTCGCTAAAGCCAGACCGTAGTGACGCTATTATTGTCCGAACAAGACTTTGGCAATTTGGTGGAGGGCAAGGCCAATGCGCAGCGTCTGTTTATGTCGGGCAAGCTCAAGGTCAAGGGGGACGTCATGAAAGCCACCAAGCTGGACCCCATTCTGAAGAAAGCCAAGGCCAAGGCCAAGTTGTAAGAAAGGCGGGTCGAGGCGAGAAGGTCATTTGTCTGTATACTACTGGGTCTGCATAGGCGAATACTAGATGGTTAGGTTGCAACGTCTCGGCATCCGTTCGGCGAATGCTTGACTGTTTCCGTTGCATGACAGTTGGGCGATAGTAGGCGGGAGGCATGGTCTCAATGCAGAGCGACGTCGCGTAGACGATACGTCGGCATCGCAAAGCGCAGCCTGGTATTCTTCAGATTACATTAAAGTTCTTCGCCTTTTCGTCAGTCCGGGACCGGATGCACGGTTTGCTTTCCAAGGTCGCAGGCGCCATGCGTCACGTTGGTATCTTGGCGATAATCCAAAGGCTGAAGGAAACAGAACTCCTCTATGTACTCTTCTGTGGATACACTTGGCACAAGACAACTCCTCAGAATATTGGTACACAAGGCAAAGGCGACAAGACGCTCAGGGCTCCGCGTGAGAAAATGAGGTCGAAGGATACACGCGATACAGTGGTTCAGGTCTGGTCCGTCTTTCCAGCTTGTGAGCGACTGATACGAGAGGTTTCGGCCATCGATCTCTCTGTAGCATGATCAATTTCCCCCCTGCACCATTCTACTGCCGGAAGCTCGTCATCTCCAATCGAGTGCTTCAGGCTCGAGCAGTGGCACGAATGAATGAACTTCACTCATGCCCTTCAGATATGCCGTTCAGTCGCAAAATCTCTCGTCGGGCTTCGCTCCATGCCTTTCTCTTACCGGTGTTAAATAAGCGATAGTAGTGAGGGCTTTGGATGCCGTCGAGGAGCAGCTTTGACAGTGTTCGATCTTTGAACCAGTGGACCCATCCAGAGAGGCCATAGTCAACATGGGGAAATAAGTCCGAACCGGCGGCTTCGTCGGCCCAAGCCATCCATTCAAGACCATTGACCCAGCCGGGTAATACGATGCCATCGGCTGCCAGCGACACTAACCATTGCTGCTGCCTATCTACCTGCGCGATCATGCCCTGCCCTGTTGGAGTTCGAATTCGCCGGACCACGCTCTCGCGACTGCCATAGACGCCAGATCATATATCAGAAGCGCGCCGCCCAAGAACTCCACGGATCCCATGAACGCAAGACTATGCGGAATCTGAACGGAAAAGATATTGCGGTAAAAGCTTTGGGATTGAGATGACGGTCCTGGAAGAAGGCGAGAGTGCAGAAACATGCGAACAAAAACATGTAAATATGTCTCTACTTTGTGACTGAACCCTCAGCCTCTCCAAAAAGTGGAGCGTCGTCGTCGTCGACGTCAGCCAATGCCATCGTGCTGACTGGCTTCCGGAGCAGATTATTGAAGATGACCCGGACGTAGTTCGTTGAATGTATGGAGAGTCATACGCAAACATGGAGCGTCAGCAGACGGGTTAACATACGGAGATGAGTTTGAAACATGCCGGCTCGCCTTGCCGATGTTGTTGAAAACGCCCGTTTGAGCACAATCATCATGGAGACCCTCGCCTGCAGGGAAGCTTCGCCGCGTCCTTCCGCCAAGTCGAAGGGTAGGAATCCTTTGCTCATGCATAAGACAAGGCTGCGTCCGCTCGAGGCCGAAGTCGGAGAAGTCGGTGGTTCTGGCGGCAGGCAAGATGCAAGCTATCGTAAATCAAGCAACGGGGGAAGGCGCGCCTCGGTGCAGATCTTGCCCCTCCCCGCTTTACTGGGGTTTGGGCGACATCGTCGAGGTCGTCTGCCTGTTTGCCTTCCTTACCTTCCTTCACCTGACCGCCTCTTTTCCGGACATTATTCCCCGTCAAGAGCGTCTGTCAAAAGCGCTTCAGCCAGTGTATTCTCGATCTGCATCTCTTTCCCTGCCCCGTGCTGCGACGTCTGTCGCCAATCGTCATTGCCCAAGATGCCCAAGCCGGAAGATATGCCGCCAATGACTTACCGATTCCTGGGCCGCTCTGGTCTGCAGGTCTCGGCTGTCTCTTTGGGAGGTTGGCTCACCTTTGGTGGGCATGTCGACAGAGGTCTGCCATGTCTTTATTTCGTCTCTCTGAATGGAGAAGCTGTTTGCTGATACAGAGGTGCACTAACGCCACACAGAGGGCACCTATGCCTGCATGAAGGCGGCCTACGACTGCGGCGTCAATTTTTTTGATTGCGCCGAGTCGTACTCTGCCGGTCAGTCAGAAATCGTCATGGGAGAAGCCATCAAGAAGTTCAACTGGAAGCGCAACGACCTCGTCATTTCGACGAAAATCTATTGGGGCCAAACCTTTGGCAGCAATATCGTCAACAACAAAGGTCTGTCGCGAAAGCGCATAGTGGAGGGTGTCAATGCGTCCCTCAAGCGGCTGGACCTTGATTACGTTGACGTCATCCTCGCGCATAGACCTGATCGCCAAACGCCCATGGAAGAGACAGTCCGAGCCTTCAACCACATCATCGACTCGGGGAAGGCTTTCTACTGGGGAACGTCTGAATGGAATGCCGATGAGATTGCCCAGGCCTGGCGTTACGCAGATAAGTTGGGTCTGATTGGCCCGATCACCGAGCAGCCAGCCTACAACATGTTGCAGCGAGAAAAAGTCGAGACGGAACTGGCTCATCTGTATCGTGAGACGGGCCTTGGCCTCACCGTCTTCTCTCCCATGCGGCAGGGAATCTTAACGGGCAAGTACAAGGACAGCATTCCTGACGACTCACGTTTCGCCCAGAAAAGTGTGGAGTTCATTCAGGGCTATTGGAAGCGCACGAGCCAAGATACGTGGAAGGCCACTATCGAGCGAGTCAACAAGCTGCAGCCTATTGCAGACAAGTTGGGCATTAAGTTGAGCACATTGGCTTTGGCATGGGTGCTCAAGAACCCAAATGTGAGCACTGCTATAACTGGCGCAAGCAAAGTTGAACAGGTCTACGAAAATTGCAGGGCTGTCGCGGCCGTGGCTAAGCTGACGCCCGAGATATTGGATGAGATTGACCAGGTCTTGAACAACAAGCCGCCCGCAATTGTCATGAGATACTGAGTAGATGGGTAATTTCGCTATAGATTAGATCAGTAATGCGAGAATCGCATGTCGCACCGCAATCATCGTTTGTGAGCGCGCGCTGGTGTTAACGAAACTCGCCCAGTGGCGCGGTGCCTCTGCGCATTCATGTAGACATCAGACCTCACATGGCGGAAGCCGCTTCCTCTCGCTCGAGGCAAATGGGAACCAATGTTTGGTTGGCAGTAACGGTGCTTATGCAACACCCGGAATCGATGGTCTTGATTGAGGACTACAGTGAGCCACAAGTCATTCGGATCAAATTCTCATTTTCTTTGTCACTTTATTTCAAAAATATATCCAAATTTCGTAGACTCGTATCAAATTGAAGACAATCTGTAAGACTACAGACCAAAGTTTACATTTCCTCGGCTTTACCTGGAACACACTGCAGCTCTCTTTCTGCCAGCAGTCGCATTTTGTGACAGGTCACCTACATTGCTCACATGTCACATGAAAGAAGTACTCCACACGTCTTCTCTCTTACACCTGTCGCCCAACTCACACGATTGCTGGCTAGATCAACATCCAGAGACCAAGAAAACGTCTTGACCTCACACGTCCCAGCTCTCTCGGCAAAAATGTCGGTCAAACTCAACGATTGGTTTCCATGGACCAAAAGCCCGCTCATCTGCAACGGGCCCATGCTAAATGTCGCCGTGCCCAAGCTCGCCACTGCGGTATCCAAAGCCGGCGGTCTCGGTGCGAACCCATCCCCTCCAGTGACAGACTCACCATCCATTTCACATAGCTGACAGTTCAACTGCGCTTGAAGGCTTCCTCGCGTGTCTTGTTGATGTGTCTCCTTCGTCAAAGGAACCCGCCAAACTCGCCGCCGAACTAGCCGAGTGCAGATCCATCCTCGGCGACAGCAGCACGCCCCTCGCCATCGGCGTCAGCTTCATCACCGGCCACGAAAGCATCACGCATTTCTCCGAGACTATTCTTCCGCTGCTTGAAAAGGACGTGCCCGCAGCGGTGTGGCTCTTTGCCCCAGACGGACAGGTCAAGCCGCACAGTGCCATTATCGAGGCCCTCGGAAAGCTGCAACCGCGGCCAAGGGTCTTTGTTCAGGTCGGCAACGTCACGGCTGCGAAGGAGACTGTGGCCGACGGAGCGGATGTTGTGGTCGCGCAGGGAATTGATGCCGGGGGCCATCAATTTCGAAGGGGCATGGGGGTCGTGAGTTTTGTACCAGAGGCGAGGGATGTTCTGGGCGATAAAGTGGTATTGTTGGCGGCCGGGGGTATTGCCGATGAGAGGGGTGTCGCGGCTGCGGTTGTGCTCGGTAAGTGACTTATCTTGTGCTGCTTATTCCTTTGATTCTGGACATTGTCTGTACGAAGCTGACAATGTTTGCATCACAGGCGCGGATGGAGTTGTCATGGGCACACGAGTATTTTCTCCTTCCCCTTGCCCACACCTGAGCTGAAGCGATCCGACGCGGAAACTGACACACATGTAGTTTACTGTGGCCGAGGAATCCATCTACCCCGACTTCAGGAAGCAGATTGTCCTGGACACTGTGGACGGCGGCTCCTCCACCCTCAAGTATGCTCTTATCCTCCCTTATGCTGATATGTCGTACAACATCCTGACCGGCTTCCTGCACTCTAGATCTCCCTTCAACGACCAATTGAGCAATCTGACGCTCTGGGGTCCGCTGTATGACGGCCGGGCGATTATGAGTTCCATCCATGAGCGATTCCTCGCCGGCGAGACTCTTCAAGAGCTGCAGCAGAGCTTGGCGGGTGACTATACACCCGAAGAAGCTGAAAAGCTGGTCAAGACGTGGGCGTGAGTCATCTTCTCTGCTCTCCTTCTCTCGCAACTTGCATAGTTCCTACCAATGTTTGCCTCAAATATCCTTGCTATTCGCTGGGATCTTGAAGTGACACTGGACCGATGCGCAAGCAACCGCAAGCGCGACAGCAGCTAGTTCTTTCTCATGACACAGACCTCTATTTGATTCGCTCGCGTTTATTGAATCGCTCCTGGACCGCAAAGTTGCTGACATGTTCTCTCTTAGGGGCACCGGGGTAGGCTTGGTCAAGGATGTCAAGCCAGCAGGAGATATTGTGAAGCAGGTTCGCGAAGGGGCGATAGAAAGGCTCGACAGGGTGGCGCATCAAGTAGCATCACGGCGATAAACATACCACAGCACGGCACTTCGCGATGGGAGCCCGCGCCCGAGCCAATGCCAGGCTCGCCAATATCTCAATCAATGCCGAGAGCTAAGTCCACTATCCCGGCAAAATGAGGATGCAAAGTTCACGACGGATTCTTGCATTGACAGCCAAGGAGGGCCAAATTATCTGGTAGGGTCCTGTCGTCAAGACATCGCTCACAGATGATGCAGTGATTTAAATATAGGAGGAGACTACTGTGACTGCTACGCTACCGTCGGCCTCGGACGACAGGTCGCAGAATGTGACGCTATCCCACAGCATGCCTCGAGGCAGTTCGCATCTTCTTTGACGGACATGGCCATGGAAGATAGGCTGCAATCTTCCGATTGCTCGTGTGATTGCTCGACGTGAATCAGCGACGCGACGACGTCCTCTGCCAATATTGGTCCCATGGCGCTATACTTGCCTGCAGGTAAAAGGTCGAAGCCAAGCTTGGCCTTTTGATGTGAAGCATGTGTGTTGCGCCAGAAACCAGTCGACGTAAAGTGACAGGACTTGCCACATCGCTTCCGTGGTTGTCTGAGAACTGCAGAGTGCTTGAACTGCGATTGGTCATTGCTTCGTCGTGTCGCACACGGTCGGTGGGGTGAACCAGGGCCGCATGCCAGCGACAGCCCTGCATGCACTGCTTCACGCTACTTGCAGACTGAAGTGACAGTAATAAGTAGGCGGCTGATGTCCGGTCGCTCCCCGAGTGGCTTGCTGCCCACACTGAAGCATGCTGGAAGAGACCCCCCCGATCGCGGACGGGCTGTACCCATTCAACAGAAGCGAGCTGGGTTCATGCTCTTCCTGACGATGCAGTTCTCATAAGTCCTCCAGGCAGCTAATTACTGTCGGTGTGGGTTTGTCAGGTACCGGATATTGCAACGTCTCGTAAGCGCCCAACCGGCCGAGTGGGCTGATGGCCGGCTCGTCTTGGCGTGACAAGCCGCTTCGCAGTGAATGCCTCGGGCTGTGAATGATAATGTCATGTCGTGTGCATTGTCGTGGTGATGGGAATCTGGGGATGGTATTCGCCATCCATCTGCGCGTCGAAAGCACGACATGACCCTGTTTGCTTCAAGTATCTAGCGACGCGACCCATCTGGCCTCTGATGCACGGATTACGTGTGCTCCATGTCATCAAGTGCGTATATCGAGGGCGACAAAACTATTGTCCCTCCCGGAAATTGACGAGTGCAAAGGTACCATGCCATCAAATTGACGAGACCGTCATGGCGGACGACTCACATCTCGAGCATCTCATTCCGGGCTCTCACTAACAAAGGGTGCGGGCTAGTCGACAGAACTTGCCCTGGCGGGACAAACGGACGGAATAGGACGGATCTGCAGCGACTGCTACGTACTATGCCCACTGTTCCTTCCAGGGTCGACCTCCTGTGAACGGCGTACTCCGCGCTTAGACGCCCGGACTGTATCAGTGTGATTACTTCCCATCGTGACTCGCGCAATCGTCAGAGGGCGGAGACGTGAACCCGGACAGGTGCTGCCCACTGAATACCGCGTGGTGCGTACGAGCAGCCTTGAGCTCTGGCGAGGCGCGTGAGCAGGGAATGGCTGTTCTGGTGGTCGGGGCGCTGAATTGCTAAGAATCATGCACAAACGGTTCAGCGTCTTGGTTCGGCACTTGCCCCGGATCAAAATGGCAGTTCTGGCGGCATTGGTGTGGGTTGCCGGGGTTGCTGGGCCGCTCTGGGCCTGAGTAGCCGCTGGTGGACGCAGGCTGACGAGTGCGGCTTAGTCCCGCGCCGCTATGGCGCATCGAGTACTCTGTGTGGACGCAGCAGTTCAGGTAGTAAAAGTGACCTAACCGTACGGGCTGTCTGTCATTCATCAGTCTGTACGTTCGCTGGCCAAGCCTCGCTTTACAGCCAGTCTCGACGCTGCGTCTGTCCGCCGTATTCCTGCGCGTACCTCCTGCGGCTGTCCACATGGCATCTCGTTGACCCCATGACCCAAGTGTTGACTCATCAAGTTTCTCCCATTTTTTTCAGGACGAAATTCGTCACCCCTTGATCCCTTGACAGCAGAGGCCGTGACAAGGTGGTCGCGCTTTCCTGCCACCGCCGCCTCAGAGCCCTGCCTGGCTTGAATACTGTTGGGCTCCTGCATGGGCTGACGAATGACATCGCTTGGCCCCAGCCCCTTGAACC